>JAECUM010020642.1:0-65943 GCA_016617855.1 Megalonaias nervosa | reverse complement strand
GGGCATTACCTTCTCCAAATAGCAACACACATTAATTCTAAACGAGGCAAATAAATAGATGTTTACATCGAACGACAAATGCGAAAAGTAAAATAACTGCCAATTACACATCACCATTATGTTGGAGGAATATTATTTTTCGAGTCCGACCGTGCGTCCTAAACTCCTAAAAACACACACACACACACACACACATATATATATATATATATATATATATATATATATATATATATATATATATATATATATATATAAAAGCAAAATTATTTTAAAACCCACATGAAACATGAAAAATTCAGTGATAATACCAGTATAATTAAATCGAGGACTACTGATCCAGGCTAGATAAGATCCTGAGCCTGATAAAACCAAAACTCATCGGGGAATTTTATGTTTCTTGTGCTCCCATGATTTATACAGGTTCGTTTTCAATTGATTTTGATCTTGTCTGAGAAGATTAAGAAGAGCAGAGACCCCTAGGTACTGATCCAGGCTAGATAAGATCCTGAGCCTGATAAAACCAAAACTCATCGGGGAATTTTATGTTTCTTGTCCTCCAATGATTTATACAGGTTCGTTTTCAATTGATTTTGATCTTGTCTGAGAAGACTAAGAAGAGCAGAGACCCCTAGGTACTGATCCAGGCTAGATAAGACCCTGAGCCTGATAAAACCAAAACTCATCGGGGAATTTTATGTTTCTTGTCCTCCCATGATTTATACAGGTTCGTTTTCAATTGATTTTGATTTTGTCTGAGCAGACTAAGAAGAGCAGAGACCCCTAGGAACCATGGACATGAAAGAGCAATGCTAAGTGACTTGTATACAGTTTTAGTATGATAGTTCGGAACTTCAAACCATACAGAAAACTTTAACCAGAAAAATAACCATTTTCATGTAACGGTGACCTTGCCTGAATACGAAGACGGCGTTTACATATTGTACGGTATAAGTACGTTTATCTATAAACCTCCCATGAAAAGAAAGACTTTAACCATCGTTCACATTGCCTCTGAATGACGCACATTGCCAATCCAATATTTACATTTACCCAACGTATGTACAGTTAATGTGCAGGGATGTTCTGCAGTAAGTTGCATAGTTGTTCATCGTGATTCCATCATAGCAGGTTATGTTTTCAAATAAATTTGTTCTGATTAGAAAATTATATATTCGCCTGCATTCAGTCTCCTTTTCTTTATTCATGTATACAAGTCTGAAGAGGGCCAATCTCCTCAGTGTCAAGACGGTCACGATTCAGGATTATATGGACCAATAGTTCCTGTAAGATGGCTGGATTGTTAGTAGATGTGAAGTTGATAAAACATTTAAAGTAACAAACTTTACCTTATTATTAATGATGCCATCATCAGACAACATAGTGCCAGTCAAGCAAAAGCTTGCAAACTTTGCTTGAATTCTTGTACAAGGTCGAGTAGTTAAATATAAACATGTATAACTGCAAAAAAATTAATTCTACAACTTTCTTACATGTCAACTATTAAGTCCCTGCCATTGAACTGAAAGCTTGGGAGACAAAACAATCTTTTCTTGAGGAAAGAACACATACACTTTCTACCCTGCTATTGGTTAGAGCGTCCGCCTCGCATGCGGGAGGTCGTGGGTTCGATCCCCGGCCGAGTCATACCAAAGACTTTCAAAAATGGTACTAACAGCTGCCTCGCTTGGCGTTCAGCATTAAGAGGTTAGTGTTAGGACTGGTCGGCCTGGTGTCAGGATAATGTGACTGGGTGGGACATAATGCTACATGTCTGCGGCATGATGCCCCAGTGCTAAACATCACTATAAACCGCCACACTGCAGACATCGTAGCGATATGACTGAAAAATTGTTAAAGTTTCGTTAAAAATCCAACCCCAACCCCTCCCCCCCCCCCCGCCCACACACACAAAGCCACTTAAAACAACAAATAACTTTCAAGAGGCCCCGAGTGGCCAAGTGGTCTAAAGCACTTACCGTTACGGATCACTGCCATCTCACTTCTGTCTGCGTGAGTTCGAGTCTCGGGCTTGGCTAACGTGGGTACGTGAGAAAGTCTGCAAGTAGCTTCTCGTGGGTCGGTGGTTCTTCCCGGGGTTTTCCAGGGTTCTTCCTCCACCAATTATACTGGCCGCTATGTATAGCCTATTTTGTGCTGAAAAATGGTGTTAAACCCTACAACAACAACAACAACTTTCAAACCGTACACCTGTTTATGATTTACACAATGACAGCTAATAATTAATGAATTACCATTTCTGCTTCAATACCGCAATTATTCATGGCGTTGTACTGTTCTTACTGTACAAATAAAGTAAAACAAGATAGCCAAGACCTACATAAATCTGCAAGCATAGCGCCTGATCATGCGCTTGCAGATCAGAGTCCATATTGTTTGTTCTACTGATTACTCCTAACAAACTGCATAAACCCAGATATGCCGGTGCATTATGCAACAGCAGATCTAGGTCTGTGAAGTTTGTATTTGATTCGACTCGTAAGTGAATACAGGTGATACACGTGTTTCCCATGATCGAATCACTGCTTTTAAACGTGCCACCTTCACAACAATGTTCAAAGGTTGAATGAGTATGTTGCAAAATGAATAATTTAACTCCGCGATGATTGATCACTGC
Organism: Megalonaias nervosa; assembly: GCA_016617855.1. Taxonomy (NCBI): domain Eukaryota; kingdom Metazoa; phylum Mollusca; class Bivalvia; order Unionida; family Unionidae; genus Megalonaias; species Megalonaias nervosa. Next base: position 63,305 of record JAECUM010020642.1, on the reverse strand, counting down.
CATAAACAAATTCATGAAATATAAGTAAAGGAAAAGCTTTAACTAAACCATTTACACAGTTTTTTTGTGTTACTGTGACCTTGTCCTGAATATCAAATCTGTGAATGCGCATGCTACAGAATTACCTAAGCTTTCGAATGCTTCATCCCAAGTATAAACAAAATCCATCAAGAGATTTAGGAAATAAAGTGAACCCTCTGAGGACCGAAACCTCACTAAACCAAAACCCACTTGAAATTGAAAACATCCAAGAGTCATGCATAAAAAAAAGCCCGGTACACACATTGGCAAACATTATGTCCTAGGAAAACAAAGGGCTAATCAAGTCTTTACACCTGGCTGAACTGACAGCTTTCAATGCTAGTTATTTGTAATATAGTACCGCTGGTTGTGCAAATCAAAGAAGATTATGTTTATTTCCAAATCATCTATGTCCATTACTACACATCTAAATCGCCCTCGATCAACTGACTTTATATTCTAAAACAAGGCTTGCACCCTCGCCTATACATTTTGCTGACAAAAATCAACGTGTGTGTGTGTGTGTGTGTTGGTATTTTCAACGTAGCTTTCACAATCGGAGTCGTATCGTTACGATGTCTACAGTGTGGCAGTTTATAGTGATGTCTAATACTGGGGCATAATATGATGTCTAGCACTGGGGCATCATGCCCACCCTGTCACATTATCATGACACTAGGCCGAACAGTCCTAACACTAACCTCTTAGTGTGTGTGTGTGTGGGTGTGTGTGTGTGTGTGTGTGTGTGTGATTTGGATTTTTAAGGTAGCTTGAACAATGTTTCAGTCATATCGCTACGATGTCTGCAGTGAGACAGTTTATTGAGATGTCCAATACTGGGGCATCATGCAGCAGACGTGTAGCATCATGCCCTGCCTAGTCACGTTATTCTGACACCAGACAGACCAGTCCTAGCACTAATCTCTTAATGCTGAGCGCCAAGCGAAGCAGCTGTTAATACCAATTTTTTTTTTTTTTATAAGTCTTTGGTATGGTACGTCGGGGTTCGAACCCGCGACCTCCCGCATCCGAGACGGACGCTCTAACCACTAAGGCCACCGGAGCGATCAAACAAATACCCAACAAAAAACCACAACAAACAAACAAAAGAATATTTAAAATTGTTTTGAAACTTTAACACAAATTGTCAGGTTTCTACAGTTTGCCCTGCATCACCACCTGACCCGATATATGGTGCATTACCTTAAATTGTTTTTTATCCGGATCTTTACATATGTCCGCTTGCTTAAACACCACACACACACACTCGTGCACATACTGACACATACATTCTCAAATATTGTAGGCAACGACACACTCGCATACTTTAAAAAAAAAAATGCAATATAAAAGAAACAAAACAACAAAAGTAATGAAAATATAAAACAGATTTTAGAGAAATATTAATTTTAAAAAAAGTACGTACTAAAAGCTGACAACAGGGTCCACTTTGTCTTAAACTCCACTCTGTTGTTCATTTTCGCTACATATTTTTTCCAGCGTTTTATAAGATAAAACCTTTTTTAAGACAGTTGAGATTTGAGATTTTTTCATGCACAAGGTGATCTGTATATTACATATTTTGTAACCAAACTTATTAGGTTGGTACGACCAGAGCTATTATTTTCTTTAAAGTCATCTTTTCATGTAATTCTTTAATTTGAATCATAAACCATTCCACAAGTAATTTCCCAAAGAGTTTAGTAACTGAACAGTCAAAAGAATAAGAGCTCAGTTTGTTGCAATGTCTCTACGAAATAAACACGAAATTAAAGCTAATCAGTTTTGTATCTTTTGTACAATATTTAATCAAAACAAAAGAACTGGTCTATTCATCTACAATAATTGCACAATAGTTGCCGGGACAAATTCCATGTTTATCATTTTGCTTATATATCTTGGTTCTTATCGTGTATTAATAATTAAATTCATTGTTTTTTTTCTTACAATAAATAGTGAAATTTGATCAATAACTACATCAAAAGTATTTTCAAACCAACTTATAATTTTTCTTTATCCACTTCACTGATATCTTTGAGAAAAGTGCAAAACGCTTTGTGAAATTACTGGTTTGTTTTATTTAATTAAAACTTAATAGAGATCATTGTGCATCAAAACAATCTTAAATACAACACCGTTTCTTCTCCATCTTGAGCAAGATCTGAAATTCTACATTAACAATTAAAAATATCTAAAGAAGAGTATCTATGAGCAAATAGATGGTTCAGTATTCCACAGTGAAACCGCACCGAAAAAAAAAAAAAAATCATGCAAAAAACATTCTGAATGGATTTAAAAATGTCTTTCAATTTAGTTTTTCCTAATTTAAATTACTGTTCAGAAACCAGCTTTTGCCATAAACCATCTTAGTTTAGGGAACGATGCCTAATCCAGGAAAGTTTTATACAACAAACTAACAGCGCAAGTGAATCGTACTAAATCCCCATTTAAAGAAGCTATCAGAGTGTCTCTTTTTCACTCGTTCAGTTTTACCGCTCCAAATGAACTGGAAAAATAATGTATTCAGTTCATTTTCTACATGGGGTGGAGGATTTGGCAGGACTGAAAACAGATGACTGAATTAAGGCAAAAAAAAAAAGAAAAAAGAAAGAAAAAGCCAACGTTCTTCCAGTAAAATATGTTTCTTCAATAATTCTTACACAATGATAACTACTACTTCCTCGCAAATCCAGCCCTCCCAAGTAAATACATTTGAGCCGATACAGGGATTTACGGCGTTACAATATAGAATCGGAACAATTATATAGTCTCTACATTTATTTCTCAGTACTGAATTTTTCTTTGTTTCCAAAATGACAATAAATCATACCTCATTCTGAAGTACCTTCAAAGATGAACTCACAGTAAAGTTCTTGTCATAGGTTCACCAGCATTTCTTGGCAAGGCTGGAGTGTAAACAAAGCAATGTGTAATGGAACACTGATTTCGCTTCTGGATCATCACCAAGGCCTTATTGCTCAATGTGTACTGTCGCCGAAACACACAAAGACATCCAAATCATAAGTTCATATTCTAAAGAATAATCAATTACCTTTAAATCCAAACCTAGAAAATCGTTAATTTCATATTCTAAAGAATAATCAATTACCTTTAAATCCATACCAAGAATTCCTAAATCTAACTTTTGTATCACCACCAAAAGGAGATTGGAAAAAATGATCTAAAAATACTCTGGGACTACGGGTACTGAACCGGAACTAATAACTGTGATCTGATTCCATATGCATGTAACTGCGGCGAGACTGGGAGAGTGTACGTGTACTATGATCGGGTAAGTATTGTCGAAGTGTTACAATTCTTTCGTCATAAACTAAGTACCAGAAAGAAGCAACATCAACAAGTTTTGTAAAACTTGACAATTTAATTATCAACATTAAAAAATGAAAATTTAAGAGGAACTTAACAGTATTATGATGTTGTTGCAGGGTTTAACGCTATTTTTCAGCACAAGATAGGCTATACACGGCGGCCAGTATAAATGGTGGGGAAGAACCCGGAAAAACCCCAGAAAGAACCACCGACCCACGAGAAGCTACTGGCAAGCTTTCTCACGTACCCACATTGGCTGAACCTGAGACTCGAACCCACGCAGACAGAGGTGAGATGGCAATCATCCGTAACGGTGAGTGCTTTAGACCACTCGGCCACTCGGGGCTCTACAGTATTATGAATTGAATCAAAAATAATCCTGAAAAAGTTCTATTAAAGCCCAAAAAATGAAAAGTTGCGTATAAATTTAACATCCACAAATATACTGGTCTGCCAACAGACCCGACGTGTCAAAATGGCGTTGTCCAGAACTCCTTTGAATAATTCACAATAGTCCCAGAAAAATATTATAGCCCAATGAGCACTTTCCAATGAATAATCCAAACAATAGTTTCTCTCAAATGATACCAATTGTAATAACGTTACATGTAGGAAAGGCGAAAAGGTGGGCTCTATAGGAAATACAGTACTAACACTAGAATCCCTACTTCCTGGAGAGGAAGCTATGACATTGTAGCTAGTAAAGTCAGCAAAAAGCGTCGCTTATACAACTAGGAAGTGGACACACGGACTAAATTACAAAACTTACCTGTATGTATCCAACCGTTGCGGATATTATACAGCAATATTATATTATCTTTTTATATCGCACATCAGACCTTCACAAATTTAAATACAGCTATAGAAATGTGAGGGGACGCACTAGCGACCCGTGCAAGTACGCACAAAGGGCGCCTAATTTTGTGACGTCGGCAGAGTGATGACACTTAAAAGACAGAATTTTATCGTCGAGGAAAGAAAGAAAAGTTGGAAACTATTGATGGAGTATACTTCCCCTAGCTTGTTTTAAGGTAGAAAACTTGAAAAATACTGGTTGCGAGGTCTCTGTCTGTAGAGAGCGTGAAACTCAGCACGAGCAGAGGTAGTAACGGGAGTATACATGGGATTTGGCGCTAATATCTATCAAGGAGAGATCACTCTATCTAACTGCCACTTAGGTAGGCAGATAACTTTTAGCTCAAACGTTTTAGCTCGGGAGGGCTGGATCTGCAAGGTAGTATTAGTTTTCTGAAGTTATTATAATCAGGTGCCGTATTTGAAGAAGGAGGGGTAAATTTCTTCCGCTCCATCTTCCAAGCAGTTTCTTTACTTCTTTCAACTTAAATGAATAATTAAATTCTACCATATCCTCCAAGTTCAAAGAGAAGTCTACTTCCAGTAATCTAATACTGGATATTGACTAGTTAATATTAATTTCTGGACATATTTTTTCGTTAGAATTTTATTTATATTTCGAATCCAGATAGTGTTGGATTTACCCCCCCTCCCCGACTTGATACCAAGGCAAAGTCATTCAAAATTTGCATGGTTGTCTTCAGGGACAAACAAGAAACGAACTAATAAAAGAAAATTATCATCAGCATACCATCCTAATATGAAATCCATTTCATTATAGAAAATGCCTGTAATATGTGCATTCTCTCTTAGCTCAATTGCCAGAAGTTAAATTCCTATTACGAATAAATATGGCGCTGAAGGGTCTCCCTGCCTGGCGACATTCTCTCTCCAAATTAAAAATGAGTGTAAATGTCCAAAGTTAATAACACGAATTTTCTGCTTTACTGCAAACTATTCTGAACCAGTGACAATAAGATTCTCCAAAATTAAAAGATTTCACAGCGTTTTTGAAAGTCCTATTCAACTGAGTCTGAAGCTTTTTCAAAGTCTATCAATAGAAACAATTCATATTTTCCTCAAGATAGTGCATCGGTACATGGGGTGTGTTTATCATGCAAAACATTATTAGAGTCAAGCTCCACGTTCTGAACATTTCAGTCAGCATAAATAATTGCAGAGGAATTGTCAAAATGTATAATAATCCTCTTTCAAATTTCTGAAAGTCTATACATTATCGTCATTATGACCGTATAAATTCACTCTGGTAAGCATTAGTCTTTGTCCATTAATTAATAGGAGAATTTATCTGCCTTGGCAATCACACCTGTTTCTGTGAATAATAAATTCAATTATTATTTCTGAACAGGATAGCAACACCAGCACTATTGCTCAATTTTTGGCTAAAAGAACACTTATAACCCCATTCCGACTCCTAATACTTTTCAAATCTCAACTGTACTATGTGACTCCCATACACATATAACAGATTCTTCTGTCTGACCCAGCAGAAATTATCTCATCTTTTGATATTGGAAACGTGTAGAGCCCTTACATTCATTGACAAAATTTAAATCTGGGTATCCAAAGTTAAATTCTACTTTAACTGAAACTTTCCCCAGATAATATATAACTATGCATTACAAAACCTATAAAATGAAAAGCACTCACACCTTGGGATACACTCTCACAAACAAAATGTGTAATGTCATGCACCACTGGTTACATATATGGTGTTGCCCAATATAGATTTAAACGAGGTATGTTCTGCACTGGAGTTTTGGTATGGCTATTAAATTTTAACATCAATACAGTGTGGCTAAAAGACACTTTGTCCATTTTCTTGCTTTACCAAGTGATTTCTCTATTTGTTGGTTCTTCTATATATTGGAAGAGGGTAGTAAATGATAAGCCAAACATATATATATATATATATATATATATATATATATATATATATATATATATATATATATATATATATTGTTTTAGTATATAAAACCATAATCTAGTCCTTTTTTAATACTAAAAACCAAAATTTAGTAACTGAGTTCTTTCTTCAAAATTAAATTAAAAATACATTTAGTGGCTAAATTTTAACGAATGATTGAAAAAATAACATATTAGCATTCAAATTTTGATTTTTAAAGTCAGAGAGTATGGCATTAAATAGTACAACAAGAGAAAAAAAAATAAACAAAGCTCTTTCTAATCTGTCAATTTGTCTAATCCTCTGGGTACACTGTTTAGGACTTTATCTTTCACTGACTTTAAGTTACGTCTTTTGATGTACCAATATCACTCAAAAATATGATGGAATTTGAAGGAATTCACCCACAATCATCTGCTTACAGGGATAACAACATGGGGATGATTAGCAATGATACACATAAACAGCAGCACATATTGACATCTTTGAATGTGGCACACGTGCACCCCCCCCCCCAAGAAAAATATCCATGTAAACATTCATACTAAATGACATTGGCAACTCTGCCTAACAATCAAGTACCAAAACTTCAGAAACAAATTTATGATTCAAACACAATCATATGCATATGTCAAAATTTAGCTGCAAGATTATGTGAAGATTCTTACCAATTACAGCCTTTGTCCTTGTACTTCTCTAACTCAGAATATGCATAGCTAAAGATAGAAACTATACATGTCCCTTTTGGCACAAAGTTTCATACATCCAAGTGCATCCAGAATCAACTGGGAAAATTTATTTCAAATTGAAGCTGGATTTGTTCCATTGATGATGTCAATAAGGTCAAATTTGTACCTTTTGCCAGGTTTTGTTTTGACATACACACTGCAATTGAAATACCATCCAGATTCAATGTTTGGATGGGTAGATAATCTAATTATGAGTCCCATATTTAACCTAGTGACGTCTTCTACTATTCTGACATTAAATTTCTGCTCTTAAAATCCCTTTCTTGTTAACACTTTACGCTCTGCATTCCAAAATTTCACATTGATTGGTTGTGGGGCATCATTCTTCACAGTATCCGATGTATCGCAAGAACATTAGTCTCGTCTAGGTCTTGATCTGTAACAATCTTCACCATCTCTTCAAACTTTGCTCTATTTTACTTTTGTGATTCAGGCATGTTCAAACTTATGATGTTAATTTTCTTCAGAATTGTGTTTTGTAGTTTGTGTTCTTCATGGCCTCCTTGGGGGCGATCCTTGGTAATTTGTATTTCTTCTTTTGACTTTCATTTTCTTTCTTGAAGCCCTCAAATTTTTGTCTTTGCTGACTATTTTCAAAATTCATTGATTTAATTTTATCTTCCAACTCTTGTTCTGTTTACAATTTGTCCATCCATTTCCTTCATCAGTTCGACTTTAAGTTTCTCACAGTTGGGGTATGATGTCAGAAACTAAGCCACCAAATCCCTCTCTGGACACTAATAAATGAATACCAGTTTTGATTTCACACAAATCTCTCTGGATTACGGCAATACAACTCATATCTTCATTATCAAAGATCCAATTCCCAGAATGAGAGCTTGTAGCTGACTGTGTTATTAGCTTGTAGCTTTTCTTTCTAACATTCCAAAAACTAGTGATCTGGGTAGACTGAACAATTGTATTTGGATTGCTCATTTTGAAACATTAACTCTGATAGGTAAGAAGAGGTCACTCAAACTATGGAGCAAATAGTGTAATCAGAGCAATCTGATTGGAAAAAAATTAATAGTCATGGCAGTCTGCTCCAAGTACATGTAGTGTAAACTGACACACAAGGGTTCATATACAAGACAATGAAAACTCACTTTAAAAATTCTAAAATCCACAGTTTGTAATAGACACACAGTCTCCACAGATTAAGTAAAACTACATCTTGAAGAAAAAGAAATCTTCTCAAAAAATTAAAATATCCACATGCAAAATTTGGCATCAGAATATCAACTCTTTCTCTCTTAGTCGGTCTCACATCTGCTGTCGCACACAATTTTGTAACAATGTTTTCTACTGGTTAGTGTATCAAATCATATAAATTTACATAAAAGTACTTATGCATGTGTTAAAATAAATTAATGCAAAACACTTACAGTATAAATATCAACTGAAACTAGATCATAATATTCATAAATTGTAAACACTAATCAATATAGTTTATAAGGGGACATGACTGTGCTTCATTTTAAGTGAACTATGAGAACCTCAGTACATAACAAACCACTAAAAACTGAACTTTTACCTGGTCTCATGGGATTTACTCTCAAGAGATTTCACTAGTGATGCAATAAAAAACTTTAATCAAAACTTGAAGGCAGATTTTCTATGACTGACTTTGACTCCATGGTCAAATAGGTGAATGTACATGTACAGAATGAACTGCCTTTATGATTCACCCCAAATAGAGACCAAATCTATAAAGAGGATTAGTAAATATAAGCAAATGGAAAAACCTGAACCAAAATTTTAACATAAATTCCAGTGTCATGACCTTGAAGAATATCCATCATGGGTATTAGGAAATGTCAGCAAATGAAAACACTTAACAAAATCTTAAAAATCTTAATTCAAATTTTCTAAAACTGTGGCCTGACTCCTAGATCAAAGGTGAGAAAGCATGTCACAGAATTGTTTAGCTTTATAATCATTTATCCTAAGTATAGTTCCTCAAGTGTATGATGCTCCACTGGCTGAAAAGAATTTCAAGGAATCCAAGGTAAAAGAGTTCCTCCTTTAACAGCTGAGTGTTGAAACCATCTCTGATATGTCTGAGTGATAAAAAGATTTTCAAGATGGCTGCTATGGTAGCCATATTGGATAAAAGATTGGCATTATTTTCAATTAGAACCAACTAGATATCATAAAGAAATCTTTTGGTGAAAATCTTCTGTCAATATGAAGATTCCTGTAGAAGAAGTATTGATAACAAGATTTTCAAGATGGTCACAATGTTGACCATACTGATTGAAAGGGATCATTTTTGTTTAGGACCAACTTCACCAATCAGACAACACAAGTCTTCAGTTAAAAACCCCATGCAATTCTGACTTTCCATTTTGGAAGAGTAGCAATTATAACAACATCTTAAAGATTGTTGCAAGTGTTGCCATATTGGATGTCATATTAGCCTCACTATTATTTAGGACCAACTAGACATCATTACAAGTCTTCTGGTGAATTTCCATGTTGAAACTACTTTCTGTTCACAATGAGTAATGACAAGATTTTCAAGATGGCTGTTATAACAGCCATATTGGATGTCAGATGGATCCATTTTAATTTAGGACCAAGTAGACATAATAAGAAGTCTATTAATGAAAATCCCAATTTGATATCACTCTCAATTCAAATGGATTTGTGATAAGAAGATTATTAGATGGGCAACTGTTGCAGCTATATTGGATGCCCCAGCAGACCATTTTTGTTGATATGACCATCCATTCAGGAGAAGCATCAGTGAAAATATTTTAAACATGGCTGATTTGGTGGCCAAATTGGATGTCAGATTGGCACCATTGCATTTAGGACCTACCAGGCATCAACAGTAGTCATGCAGTGGAAATCTCATGCTGATACAACCATCCTCTCAGAAGGAGTAGTGATAACAAGATATTCAGGATGGCTGCTATGTGGTGGCCATATCATTTAAAAACAACTGGACAGCATAAGAAATCTTCTGGTAAAAGCCCCAGTGCAAAATGACTCTGTTCAACAGGAGTTGCAATAAGATCTTCAAGTTGGCTGCCATGGTGGTCATAATGGATGTCAAACTATCACCACTTTTATTTAGGGCCGACTGATAAACCCCATGTTGATATGACCATCCATGCAGAAGAAGTAGCTACGACATGATTTTCATTATCATATGGCTACTGTGGTTAGACATCAAATTGGCACCATTTTCATTTATGGTCCAATAAGACCATGATATGAATGTGTGGATAAAGTTTCATGGCAATATGTCAAGTAGTTTAGGATGAGTAGCGATAACAAACTTGTGCTAATGGATAGACACATGAGGGTTGAAAGACCTTCCCATAAGCTCTTCTTATCTATGACCAAGAAAGCTAATAAAATTCTTTAACCCAAATTTTGCCAAACTTTACAATTTGTGCCATCATCACTAGTAAGATGACTGCTATGTATTGCTCCCTACTAATGTGGGTTGACAATAAATAAATCATAACACTCATTATCTGTAGTTACATCTTTTACTGGACAAACATTAACTTTAGATTGCATTTAACAATGATTATTTGATGTTTTAAACATGAGATTTATTAGTTAAATATATACAACAAAATCAAATGTATGAAAAAGTTCATAATGCAAGAAGACAGCATTACTGTACATGTATACCACTGGTGTTTCATTTAGTTACAATGCCTGGAACAAAACCACTAATATTAAAAACACATTTTGCATGCTTGCAAAAAATGACAAACCTGTCCTATAGTTGTAAAGCATAAAACAGGTACAGATAGCCAGGTATAATCTATGGCTGAAAACTGGGGAGGGGGGCAGAGAGATCCAGTTTCTTTTTTTTAAAAATGGGGGATTTTGGGGATATTTCTCTAAGCAAACAAGAGTAGGGCTGCTTGAAAATATGTTGTGGGATATTTTGCACCTCTGGATGATTCTTATGTGTAATGTTTAAGAAATCAGCATTAATCTTGCAATAAAGTACCCTAGAACAGATCCTAAGACAGGAACATGTACAAATATTAGTGTAAACGTTCAGAATAAAATAGGAAAATGTACAATTATCAGTGTAATTGTGCAGAATAAAATAGGAATATGGACAAATATTAGTGTAAATGTACCGTACCAATTGGTTTATCCAAAGTACCCAAAGGTTACCATTTCAAGTTTGCTGGCATCTGGATGTGTTACTGGCGCAAGTGTAAAAAAATATGGGTGATATGGGTTTGGTTCAGATCATAGGGTGGTTTGGATATTAGAAGCTTGGGTGAATGGCTTTCAAAATAATGGTTCATTGTAAACATACATGATATCCAGGGAGAGCACGTTTTAAAAACATATGCCTGAATTCTTTGATTAATCAAAGAGTTTGTATGAAAATGACAGAAAATTCTAAATTGCAACAATGGGTGACTAGCTCATATTAAAAGTGACTTCTCTGGGTGCAAAGTATATTTTACTGGAACAGCCTTAATTGTATTTACATATCAAAGTAGCTAAAACCAATATATCTGTCATATGTAGTCAAAACCAATATACCTATCCTATCAAAGTAGTCAAAACCAATATACCTATCCTATCAAAGTAGTCAAAACCAATATACCTATCCTATCAAAGTAGTCAAAACCAATATACCTATCCTATCAAAGTCCAATATACCTATCCTATCAAAGTAGTCAAAACCAATATACCTATCATATCGAAGTAGTCAAAAACAATTTACCTATCATATCAAAGTAGTCAAAAACAATTTACCTATCATATCAAAGTAGTCAAAACCAATTTACCTATCATATCAAAGTAGTCAAAACCAATTTACCTATCATATCAAAGTAGTCAAAACAAATTTACCTATCAACAAAAGACAGTCAGCTCAATCTTCTAATTAGCATAGCATTTTCTATACAATTAAAAGTTTGTTTTCCTTGAGTTTTTCTTACCTTGAGAGAACACAATAAGTTATGAGTTAATTTAATAAAATTTGAATGCAAAAAAAAGGGAAGTTATAACATAATGAATTGGTACATGCTATTTTAAATATCCATCACCAACAGTAGTTAATGAAGCAAGGCCAAGCCAAGAGTTTAAAAGCCTGGACCACGTGAATGAGCACATAATTATTTACACATAGCCTGCTAATGTCTAGGACTCAGTCTACTGAACATTTCACACAAGCTCTTTAACTTTGTGTAGATGGAGTAAACTGTAATCCAGCAATTGTGGCAGACACAATCCTGTATGAAGTGGCTACCTGTTCTTTGGGGATGCCTCAATCTCCCATCACTCACCTGCTTGAGGAAAGCTTTATCTGTACACATAAATACTCTTACACTGCATTTCTTTGACTCATATGGCTACATTCATTTCACTGCGGACAATGGTATCTTTATCATTGATTTTTATGCATGCATCCAACATGCTTGCTTCCAAACCACAGCTCATACAGGATTTTTAAACAAATTTCAATCATGATTTTTAATTTGGAAACCATGCTTTACTGTACATACCCACTTATAAGTCGAGTCCAACTGCAAACTGCACAGACTTTGATCTGTTATTGCATAATGTGCCAGCATATCTGGGCCTATGTAGTTTATTTAGTGGTAACCAGTAGAAAAAAAAAAAAACAGACTCCAATCTGCCAGTGCATTATGCAACAGCTGATTAGGGTCTATACTGTTTGTAGTTAGACTAGACTCATTTATAAATACACATGGTATTTTGTCTCCATTAAAAAAAAAATCATTGCTATCGCTTGTCTTTCATGCTCTGTTTGCTTGCTTCTCGTCTTCGCTTCGTCAATGGGTTTCTGGGATCATATATTTCATACCTATCCAAGTCGTATATATTGGCATCAATAACTTTCTTGTTATGTTCTTCAAATATCAGTTTGTGCCTCATCCTAAATGAAAGAAAAAAAAATTAGATTCTGCTCTTAGTCTTTTCTGTGAAAGGTTGTACAGCAGTATAATTTTTTCCAGCAGTGACAGTGATGGTGTGGTCACCACCAATAATATTCATGTGCTTTCTCAAAGTATTAAAAGTCATATACCATCTTACCTCAGTTTCTCTGTTCAACTGAAACTTTGTTAAAATACTATGAATTCTGGCTAATAACAGCATGTGCTTATTATTTTAATTAATGAAGGTCATATGCTTATTATTTAAATTAGTCAAGGTTATTTGTGCTTATTATTTAAATTAATGCAGGTCATACTTCTATCATTTAAATTAGTCACAGTTAGTTGTGTTTATTATTTAAATTAGTCAAGGTTATTTGTGCTTGTTATTTAAATTAATGAAGGTCATATGTCTATTATTTAAATTAGTCAACATTATTTATACTATGACTTTCTTTTCCCAATTTTTCACATGGAGATGACAGTAATTTCTCCTGCCACAAGACATACTCAATCCAACACAAAATGTCCAATAAATGTGATTATATCCCTTCCTGTTTTTTCCCCTAAGAATTATGACTATTCCTTTTTATTCTTCTGTACGGACTATTAAAACTTTATATGAGGCTTATAGTCTCTTTCATTTCAAACATGTATCATTTGTTGGATGCCATCTGCTGAAACTTTTATAAGTGACAGTTTGATCATGCAGAAGTTTTGCATGAAGAAATATGTGCAGTTTAAGTCTGATGTACTCCTGTAAAGTTGGTCTGGTTCCCTGACCAACTTTGTTAATTCTACTATGAAAATCAGATCTAAATTGAACAGTGTCCAAATTTTACTGCAACAATCAAATTCCATAATTTTTACTATTATTCCATAATCCGTATTTTAAGGGTGACTTACACAAGACATACAGGCCAATCATAAGGGTTGGCAGGTCTGTCAAATCCAGTAGACATATTTTGCAGCCTGTTTTACCATCTGTTACATATCTTATTCTCCAAGGGTTTGACTGACCTAGTCAAACAGATAGGAAGATTTATTTTCCCATCCAACATGTGCATAATTTTGCATCAAAATTTTTTTATATATATATATCAGCATCAATTATATCAAGTGATTGATATCAAACAAGCAACACCTGAAATTAACTACCCCAGGACTAAGTTAAGAGTTATCTAGTCCAAGGTAAAGCCTGGCATAACTCGATCCAGGGAGTTAGAAATTATGATTTCTTTTTATGAGATATAAATGTGTAATGTTGATAATACATTTATAAGACTGGTTTATATCATCTGATGAAATATATTTTACTAAGGAGACTTTTGTGTTCAATAAGAATGGCATACCATGACAAATCTGAATCATCTTCCTCCTCCTCCCCATCTTTTGTTTCTGCCTTTTTTTCCTCAACCAGAGACTTTGCAGCATGAAGCTTGGCTTGGAATTTGGCTAGGAGATTCAGTGTCATCTCTTCTCTTTCTGGTCCCTTCTTGGCCTGCAGTTTACGCATATCTTTGTATTTCTGTGTCTCTTTCTGATACTCAGCTAATGCATCATTCTTTGGAGTGGACTCTGGGTAAAAGGAAAACAACACCATAGCTACTTTTATTTTGATGCAGACTTTATTTTTTGAATATTCTCTTGTAATTTTAACACTAATTCTTAAATTAATGCTTGGAATCATTGTAGTGTGTGATACACATTATCACTGATGAAATATTTAATCTTTCAACACTAGTTTTGACACATTATAATGCACTTGAGTAAAGTTTACGGCTTTCCAAGACCACAACAGGGCTACTCACTACTGTATTAGCAATGGGTGCATTGCAAAGAGCCTTGTCCACAACAATCTGCTTTGTAAAGAGAGAAGCTTGTGTTGCGAAACAATCTTCACATAAAAGACATGTCCAGGTGTGTAAAACAATGTTCACATAAAAGACACATCCATTGTGTAAAACAATGATCACATAAAAGACATATCCAGGTGTGTAAAACGGTGTTCACATAAAAGACACATCCAGGTGTGTAAAACAATATTCACATAAAACTGCATTAGAATATATTGAAAGAAATTTCAGCTATGCTGGTTACAAGCAACTTCCCATGGCAACATATGTAAGCTGATTGACATGGACCATAACTCTTTCCAAAATGAGGTAGATGAAACAAAAACCCATAAAAGGCACATCTGTGTCCAAGAGAAAATGTTATTAGCAAACTTCATCAGAATATGGTGAATGATACTTGAGCCACATGCATGCTGATTGCAAGTATCATTCCAAGTTGCAATGAGAAAATAAGAATTTTCTTGACAAAGGGCATAACTCTGTCTAAAATGGGGTAGATGAAAGTAAACTCATAAAGTCACATGCAAGTCTATAAGAAAATGTTCATATAAAATTATATCAGAATATAAAGAATGGTTCTTGAGCTGTGCCATTTACAAAGAACAGCTGATGTGAAAGATGTGAAATATATTGTCAATGGACATTGATCTTTTCAAAATGGAGCTGACGAGACACAATTCTTCAAGGCATTTCTAGGGCTACACAACTGTCATTATCAAACTGCATAAGAATATATTAAATGGTTCTTGAAATAAGCTGGTCAGAAGCAACATCGAATGTGAAGATATGAAGTTAATTTTCAAGGGCAATAACTCCATCCAAAATAGCACTGATGAGACAAAATCTATAACAGGCACATCGAGGTATGTGAAACAATGTTCATATCAAATTGCACTGCATTATGTTCAATGTTTCTTTTGAGTAATGCAGGTTATAGGCACCATTCTATATGATGATATAAGAGAATTGTCAATGGCTATAATTCTATCAAAACTGGTGTTGAAGAGACAAAATCCATCAGGGGCACAATGAACACACCAAAGTGAATTAGAATAACAATATGTTAAATGGTTCCTGATCTATGTTGTTGCAAAGACCTGCTGTAATGGAGATTTAAAGTTGACAGAAATCAGTCTGTGGAGTAAAATATGTTTCTTCGATGACACCAACATGATCATGATACATCAGATGTATGACCACTATCTAAAAGATCCAGCCCTTAGCAATCAAAGTGCTAAAAATTTGTCTCTGGAAGTCAGATAGAAGTGAGCTCACCTTACAATGATTGGTGCTAATTCCCACCTTACTTCAGTTACTACTGAGGCAGATATGCATGCTGTGTCAGGATATAAAATTCTAAAGAGTTATCTCACAAGTGCAAGTATACTCCAGCTACATTTCTGTCTATTTCTTGCTCTTTCTATCAGAAACAAAGAAGTCACACTTTACTGGTCTGACTTTGTCTTGAAAGGTACATTTTTGTACTATATTTATGACCTCTCCTATGTAGAAACTGGGTCCTACTGAAAGAAATTGAAAGGGGTGCTCCTTGTTTGGGCATGCCTCAGAGAGTGTTTCCTGTTTCTCTGATCTTTTATCAGAAACAAAGACTGGGTTATTGGTTACTGGACCTGTGTGAAGTCTGCCCCTTTGGAAGCCTGTTACAATCTAAGAATGGCTTTGTGATGCTTTTCAGGATAGTGGACTTTGAGAGAAAATACATCTCTTTCCACAACATGAAGATTAACAGATGCAATGATGACACTAGGAAGTGAGTGTTAAGGTACTCTGTTAGCACAAAAGTTGTGCAAACAGATTAACTTCCAAGCATGGCTGTCATGTTCAGATTGTTGAAAAATGGCCATGGTGATGAAGTCAATCACGGATCCTATTGCAACAATGTTTTGAAACAAAATTTTTGCATGTTGTGGAAGGACTTTTGGTCCACACACAAAGACAGTTTGACAGTCTCAGGTCTGCAATGTCTCCATCAACATCTGGGACTTCGATGTGAATGGACAGAAAGTGTCTTTTGTCTGGAGCCCAAGTGCAGTATTGACTTTCCTTGGAAACATCAATGCAGCCTGTAATAGGGTTAAGTCCATATTGACTGCATGGCTATTACAGGTCCAGAAGAGATACAGTAGCATGTTGTTACTGGCTCAGTAGGTATTGCCATGAAAAAATTAACTGCCTGAAATGATGGGGGTAGAGATGGAAGTGTCTAGAGAGGTAAGGCAGTGTTATTGGCAAGCTTGATGAGCTGAATAAAAACTGGCAGCATTCTGAGGACAGATTAACAGGACTTGACTGCATACCTTTCTCTGCACTAATCTGAACATTTGGTTGATTAATAATGTAATAACTTATTATTTTATAACTTTCTCTGTACTAATCAGATCAACATATGACTAATTAATGTTGTAATACAGAACATGTAATAACTTATGAGTTTCATACCTTTCTCTGTACCGATCAGATCAACATATGATTAATTAAATAATGCAGTAATACAGAACATGTAATAACTTGTGAGTCTTATACCTTTCTCTGTACTAGTCCGATCAAATCTGGCTGATTAATGGTGTAATACAGAACATGTAATACTTGTGTAACATACATTAAATTAGTTTTCAGCTCTAAGACTGAATACAACAAAAGAGAAGTTTCTTTACAACTTTGCAGTGTTATTCTAACCTAACAAAAGTGGAGGTGCGATTTTGGGCATGACACCAAAATAGAAAAGGGATACTCATTTGTTTAAGAGTACAAAACAGATGACACAGAAGAAGTACATGGATACTATTCTTTAGAAGTACAAAATGAATTACACAGATCTAGAGCAGGGATACTCTTTTCTTTTGGAGTACAAAATATATGACATGGAGTAGAGAAGGGATACTCTTTTCTTTGGAGTACAAAATATGACACTGAAGCAGAGCAGGGATACTCTTTTCTGTAGGAGTACAAAATATATGACACAGAAGCAGAGCAAGGATGCTCTTTTCTTCTGGAGTACAAAATCTACTCAGTGTGTGAAATCAACACATTGCCATTTTGAACTAACAAATCAGACTGAATTATTGAAGAAATGTTTCAAAGAACTCTAGTACACATTTTTGAGACTCCCTTCATTGCATCTGAGAACTATTCACATGTGCAATATCAAAGAAACAGCTACACACAATACGAGTGTCTCAGACAATTTAAACATTATTGTTCTTATATATGGGCTACATGATTGAGTTTAAAATGCCTGTCACACTCAATTGCAATGCCTGTCACTAAACTGCAATGCAGTACTAAACTCTCATAACACATATAGCTAACTAAGGCAGCAGCTTCAATGCTGAATAATATTAATTACCATCTATTATCCATGTATTTTTCTCACTGTACCTGGCTTTCAACAAAGAATGCTTATGGGGTGAAAGTCTAGCACTAATGAAGGTACCCGCCTTAAAAGGTAAATTATTATTACTGTTGTTTTTATTTTTGCCAATGTCAATTATATGTAAGGAAAAAGGTAGTGTGGTATACCATGCTTGACTTCTTCTTGCTTGATATCTTTTGTTGTCTGTTTCTCTCTCTTTTTTGAATCTCTAATTTCTCTCTTCAGCTTCTCAGCTTCCTCTCTGAGTTCATCTCTGAAAATCAATGTAGACAAAATTTTGCAAGAGGTTTAAGTGAACACTATCTGCATTCACTGGAAATAAGAAAGAAGATTCTCTCTAAGAAACGACACTCTACTGGTCAAAAAAGGATATGCAGCTACACGTAAGTCCATCTTTTCCTTCCTGTTATCTGTTTTTGACTGTTGAGTATTGAAATCATCTCAGATACTCTCAGAAACTCCAACATATTTCTTGTATGCTTGAATTAACATGTTCACATGTGCCGCACAAGTTTTTATCATGACCTTTGACCTTAAACCTAATACATTAAAGAGAAGACCAATAAACTTGTCTCACTGTCAAAGTATACACATGCAAAAGTCTGGTTTAACACATTTTTTTCATGAAAAAACAAACAAGTTAATTAACCACTTCATGCAAGGCAGTCTTGAGATATATCCATTCATACTTATTTGTGTTACCATGCTCACAAGCCATAACACAGAAAGTCAAGATATTTGAGCCTGAAATTAATGTCAGAGTGCTGACTTGTTTGCTAAAAACAATGGCATACAAAACCTGATAAAAATTCATTTCTATATGCAGTGTATATCAGTCACCATGTGCATAAGCTGAATGAAGCACACTTAAACCCAAGGTCAAGTTTGGTCCTCAAATTTTTTACCAATAGTGCAACAATGTTGGTAGTCATATCTGCACCCTTTTCATTTAGAACAAATTACAAAGTTTTGCACTAGGTGTTTTAGTGACACCCAATATCAATGTCACAATTCTTTTCAACAGAGTAGCAATAACAAGATGTTTTACATTGCTCCTATGGCTGCCTTGTTGGAGGTCAGATCTGTACCATTTTCACAAAGGATCTGCTAAAAATTGCTATCTGTTACAGTGCTTTAGTGAAAAGTCAATATCAATACAACCATTCATTCATATGCGGTTGTCAGAAGATTTTCAAGATTTGGAGTTTATGTCAGCATGGTGGCATACCGTTTGTCAGATTGGTACCATTTTCTTTCAGAACAATCTACAAGACATACAAAATCTTTGAGAGAAAATCCCATGTCAATACTCCCATCCAATCTGGAGTGTTCATAAATAAATTTTCAATATGACCACCATGGTGGCCCTATTAGATGTCAGACTGGAACCATTTTCATGTATGTTTATTTACAACTCAAAACATGAGTATTGTAAACGGCACATTATATGCTTGCTTTATGTTAAACAGTCTTCTATGCAGACCACTGAAATTTTGCATACAAACCAATTTTTTCATCTGTCACCATAACCTTGACCTTAAACCCCAAAATCAACAGGCTGCTTCTAGTGCAAGCTTTCCACAGTTTGATGTGAGTCTGTCATGTAGAACTAATATTATTGTGCTGAAGCCATTTTTTTCTTTCAATCACAGTAACCTTGACCTATGACCTTTTGACTTGGAAACTGATGCTCTTCCTCCATCCTCAATGTACAACATATAACTGTCATATGAGTGCCTCAAATCAGATAACAATACAAAAAAAATCTAATGTAGTCCTCTATGCCTAAATATAGTCAAACCCACTTATCTTGACATCCTTGGGCCCCAGTCAGTAATATCGTCAACATATAAGTGGATGTAGGGATATGACGGGGGGTGGGGGGGTGGGGGTGGGGTGGGGGGGTAAATTTCTCTTTGACCCATATATAAAGGAAATTTGTCTCTAATGGGTGACCGGTTGTCTCTGAGTAGGATTTATACTTTTACAAAATAAACAATGAAATTGATTAAATGAAGGCAGAACGAGAGTGAAATGCATTTGTATATTGACAGCATATATTTTTTTTAACCTTTGTGTAATAAAATCCATAATGCATTAAGTACATGAGTATGAAAAGTCCATGAATTCTAGAATAGGTCCCATATTAGAAAATTCATGCATTGGTCACATCCTACAGAAAACATATGTATAAAAAAGTCAGCCAGGATGTGCCTTACTAACACAGAGCTGCCAACCATCATGACTTTGACATGAATTTCACTACTCTTGATAGCAGTTTACAGATTAACACCGCAAGCAAACAAAATCGCTAATTCCCAAATTCCCAATTGGCTTAAATCAGGAACAAAATAACCTTTGTCCCATTAAGTGCAAGTCATGATATCAGCAGTGGTGTGGATAATGGTCCCATACTGCTAGTCATGATATTAGTATAACTACATGTATATCCAATTGGTACAGTTTGTCATGTAGCAAGCATTTTAATGTATTTTAATCTATATTATTTTATAAGAGAAATTTTACAAAAACTTGTGAAGAAAACTGGAGCCCAACAGGAACTTTTTTAAAATGGGACATATACATAGCAACTGTCAATTCTTTAAACAAAATCTTAATGATGACAGCTTTTTCAAAGAATCTGATTGAGAAGAGATTATTATATATGGGCAATTGTATGTTAGAAGTACCCAAGAACAATTATGTGCCTGAAACCAAGGTCGAAACTGGGTAGAATCTCTGAACATATAGGTCAGTTTATTGAAGACTCATGACTTGCCAGTTGAGATATTTTCACAACTGTGTTCAAAATTCACTAATTTTTATACCTCCTTTCACTAATGTGAGTCTGGAGGGCTAGCAGCTATGCTCACATGCAGATATTTTCTATGTCAGCCAGATGTGCCTTACTAACATGCAGATATTTTCTATGTCAGCCCAGATGTGCCTTACTAACAGTAACATGCAGATATTTTCTATGTCAGCCTTACTAACTTACAGAGGATGCAAACATTTTCATGGCAATGAGTAATATCAGAATGAAAGAAACAAGTGGATTTCTGATTAAACTACAGCTCAATATTGTAATACTGGAGTATAACAAAAGTCTAACCAGTTTACCATCAAACACAGTAATAAAGGATACTTCCTGATTAATATAACTTAGTGTACATTGTCTTCATTATGTTTACAGAAAGCAAATTTTTAAGTAAATTATGTTTCTCCAAGAATACTTACCCAATCACATTACATTAGGAATATTAGCCTGCTACAGCCCTACTAAAAGACGAAAATCATCTTTTTTGGTCTATTGCAATAACTCTTGCGTATTACTTCCCCTTGGCCCTGTCACTAGCTTTTAACTGAACACAATACTAACGAGGATGCTCACATGATGGGGTGTTTGGGAGGATTTTTAAGTAATGTGATTGGGTAAGTATTCTCTGAGAAATATAATTTACTCAAAGCTTCTGAGCAGTAATCTTCATGTGGTGACTCTAATCTGGTGAGACCTCAGAGACTACCACGTGTACAACCCATTTCAGCCACGAAGCAAGGGCTTGAGGGGTGATAACATGTGTTATGGCTCCCACCGAAAAGAAAAGGTGTTTGTGTGTGTCACAACTGAAGTAGCCAACACCCTTTAAATGTTCTTGACTGCAGCTTGAAAGCTAAACTTCAGACATGTGGGGGGACTTACACACACTGGGCTGCCTAAAATTAGGAAATGCTCCCAAATGATTTGATACTGCCAACAACAAACCGTAGGTTGTCTTCCTTGACTTATTCAATCTTTCCTTCCTTACTATGCCAAAAGGACTACTGCACTGAATGTGCATTTCATGCATTTAGTAAATCTTTCTCCTGACACTTGAGCATAGATTAGCAAATTATTAGGTGACTAACTAGCTAATAGCATAAGATAAGCAATTCAGTATGTGACTAACTAGCTAAATTGTAGCCCATACTTCCTCTGACCACATGTTACAGACACTGTATATCACAGACGGTGTATACTTAGTATAAACAAAACAAGAGTCATGGTAGACTTCCATGCTCTCAAGTTGCATATATAGCATTTAAATGACATTGTGCTGAAACAACATAAAAAGATATGGCAAAACATAAATTAAAAATTCATCCAGTTACTAATTTGTTAATATAAATTTTATCGCCATTACTAACGAAGGCTCGAAAAAGTCATTGTCACATATGAAACTTATAGAATATGCTTTGAACTTATGCATTTCAAGTATTTGATTGTTCTGTTGAAACTACACAAGGGAAAAACAAAGCATAAATTAGCAATGCAGTATGTTAAAACTTGTTAAAACCAAACTCCATTACAAACAGAGCAAGCAAAAAAGAGTTGAGATTGCACTAACTCATAATGACCTTGCAAAGGTCAATGACAGCATAGTGTGACATGGTCTTAAAAGGACAAAGTCACTAAAGGTGACAAAATCACTCAAACTGGCAGAAATTGCTAAAAAGAATGTATAAAATCTGCAGCAGAATGATTAATCCACACAATAAATTCAAAAAGGAACATTGGATGAGTCAGTTAGAACACAAAAACGGCTTGGATTGTTGGAGGATAAACTGTAACATATTATCCTGTACAGCAGTGAAGTGAAAAACTAGCAACACCTGGCGGTGCCAAGGGGAGGTAATGGGCAAGAGTTATTGTCCTTTGTCTATTGAACTAGAAAAAGACAATTTTCGTCTTTTAGTAGAGCTGGATTCGCAAGGTAGCAAGCTAATATTCCTAATTAACGTGATTGGGGAATGTATTTGAAGAAGAAAATATTGCTTAAAAAAAAGCTTTGGAGATGAATTCCTTAAGAGGTGGGATTTTTTTTTTAATGCAATGCTGGTCAAAGAGGAGTTCAATCTTCTGATATATTTTTCTCACTGCAAAAACAAACATAGTTGCCTCATGACCCAATTACAGGTGAGCACTTCCAACATGCATAGGCAAGAAATGCACTGTATTTAAGCTTTACAATGTATGTATTAACTAAATTTATAAATTTGTAAAACAGATTACATAGAGATGATCTGCTTGTATTTCAGATGACAGATTGCACAGAGATGATTTGCGCATATTTCAGATAACTGATTGCAGAGATGATCTGCATGTATTTCAGATAACAGACTGCACAGACATGATCTGCATGTATTTTAGACAACAGACTGCAAAGAGCTGATCTGCTTTTATATCATAACATACCACAGAGAAGATTATCTTGTATTTCAGATAACATACTGCACAGAGATGTTATGCAAGCAATTTAGATAACAGATTGCAGAGATGATCTGTGTTAATTTCTGATAACAGATTGCACATAGATGATCTGTGTTAATGTCTGACAACAGATTGCACAGAGATGATCTGTGTAAATGTCTGATAACAGATTGCACAGAGCTATCTGCATGTATTTCATGCATGTAACAAGCTACTTAGCCTAGGAAGAGAACAATTAGTATAGTTAATAGCTCTAAATTTGTTATCCTCATAAACCCTTAATGTGGTTGTTGCTGTAAAGTTTAACGCCATTTTTCAGCACAAGATAGGCTATCCATGGCAGCCAGTATAAATGGTGGGGAAGAACCCGTGAAAACCCCGAAAGAACCATCAACCCACTAAAAACTACTGGCAAGCTTTCTCACATACCCACATTGGCCGGATCCGAGACTCGAGCCCACACAGACAGAGGTGAGATGGCAGTGATCTGTAACAGTGAGCGCTTTAGACCACTTGGCCACTCGGGGCCCCATACCCTTAATGTGCGTATTTTAGCTAGCAAAATATTGGTGTCCTGTGTGTACTTTCTATATACACTGATTTTCATGTTGTATATTTATTAACCTTATGTGACAGAATTTGCATAAAACATGCATATGCCAGTACTGTATGAAAATCCTACCCATCAAATATCTTAATAATCTTCCTACAAATATAATATCGACATGAACATGTTGGTGTATTAGTGTTGCAACCAAATAGAACTCATCATCCCTAACTTGGATTTTTACTAGAAATATATTTATTTTAATGCAACAGAATAAAATAAAGACAAGAAGTTGAGATATTACTCTATATACTCACTTATAAGTCAGATCAAACAACACAGACCCAAATCTGCTGCTGCTGCATAATGTGTCAGCAGACCTGAGTCTATGCTGTTTGTTGGGACTAATCAGTAGAACAAACAACACATAATGTGTCAGCAGTCCTGAGTCTATGCAGTTTGATAGGACTAATCAGAAGACCAATCAACACAGACTCAAATCTGATGTCACTGCATAATGTGTCAGCAGGTCTGAGTCTATGCAGTTTGATAGGACTAATCAGGAGAACAATCAAACACACAATGATCTGCCAGTGTATTATATGCTGGTAGATCTGGGTCTAAGTTGTTTGCAGCTGAATCCGACCTATATACAAGTATAAATGGTAAATGTGGTTCACAACATTTGCAAGAACTATATATGACAAAATCTGATACACAAGAGTTCAGGAAAATGATTGTTAACAATATGTATCGACTATATAAAAAGTAATTTGCATTTTATTAAGCAGTCTAAATCATGCTGAATGTAATTTGTACCAATTAAATAACATAGTCTAAATCATGCTTGATTTAATTTATACCAATTAAACAATAGTTTAGATCATGCTTGACTTAGTTTATACCAATTAAACAATACAGTCTAATTCATGCTTGATTTAATTAATACCAATTAAACAACACAGTCTAAATCATGTGTCACGGAATTGTATAAATCCCTTTATTTATTAAATGCATGTAGGCAGGTTTCGTTTTTTTTTTCATGTACAATGATGCCTGAGGGTGATTTATGAATATTGTACAATAATTCGAAACAGTGAGTTTGGTTCATCCTATGCCACACGTGCAAAGTGCTTTAAATGGAAAAAACCGAATACATCAAGTGCACAGACGATGTAGGATTGCACTGTCTGTGTATAAATGCCTCACTGTAAGACTAAATCTTTACATTATGGAATGTCTTGTCAGTGAGCAGTCTACTTACCTGCACATCTTCAGCTATAGAGGTATGTGAGTTATTTATTAATTTCTTATGTATATTATAGGTTATAAATACTGTACTACCACATTTATTTTTTATGTAGCTTCAGCTTACGTAGTATAATGCAAATATTTTCTATTCTTGTTTTTGACTTAGCAAGAGATTGATATTAGCAATATAAAGTTGCATTTTATTAAGAAATGTTTAGTACCATAGGATTCTTATCGGACACAGTTAGGTTCACTTCTGAACCTGTTTAGTGCTTTGTAATGTTGTACCAATAATGTAATTTGTATAGCTTACCAAATATAACGTCATTACATTTTATCGTATATGCTCATGTCATACATAGTACATGACCATAGAAGTTGACCACAGCAGCTGTAAAGCTGAACCATAGCAGCCACAGAGCTGAGTGAACAGTGTGTTGCTGGTCGAGTAGCAGGTGATTGGACATTGACGGCCGAATTGGTGGGCGCTGACTGCTTGATTGACCATGGAATTGAATGGTGGTTGGCGACTACCTGAAATGCTGACTGCTTGACTGACCAGTGTGACTGGTAGCCAAGTGTGCTAGTGACAGAGTGTTTTGTGTTACTCCATGCATGTAATCTTTTAGCCATGGGCTAATTTTGTTTTTTTTTTTATACCCAGTGTTTTGGGACTGTAAAGATATTTTGTATGATATCTGTCCCTTTGTTTTCATCATCTTACTATTTGAGTAAAGTACTGCATTTTTCACTATTTGAGTGAATACATATTTACTATATGAGTTAAGTACATCATTTTTACTATTGGAGTAAAACACATCATTCTTTCATCATGTGAAATTACAGTGAATCATTAACCTTTGTCCTTGTACTGTGTTACGTCATTTATTGTATTCACATTTATGTTGCATTATCAGGTTCATGCAGATTGTGTTAATTTGTCCAATATTTGGATCTTATACACACACGTATTAATCATAATTCTTTTTCATTCAAGCCATTCATCAATAAACATTGTATTTGTATCACCATCAAAAGTGTTCTGTTATAAATCCGAAATCCAACCCGGTTATCTTGTTACATATGGTGTCAGAAGTGGGATCTCGGATTTAATGGAGCACAAAAATTATTGTTTCATTATTCTTGTATGATCTTTTGTGTGTTTCAGACATTCTTGATAAGACGGTGAGGTTAAGTATACATATAACATTACTTTATTTTTTGTACACGTTTCAGGTTTTTGTTGCCCTCTGAGAAGGTTGTTGTTGTTGTTGTTGTTGTGGGGCTTAACGCCATTTTTCAGCACACGATAGGCTATACATGGCGGCCAGTATTAATGGTGGAGGAAGAAACCGGGAAATCCGCGGAAAGAACCACTGACCCATGAGAAGCTACTGGCAAGCTTTCTCACATATCCATATTTGCCGAATCTTAGACTCGAACCCACGCAGACAGAGGTGAGATGGCAGTGATCCGTAACGGAGAGCGCTTTAGACCACTCGGCCACTCGGGGCCCCCCCTCTGAGAAGGAAAATACGGTTTGTTTGTTGAAACTATAGTAGATACTCCTTTTGGCATAGTAGTGCACTTTAAGATGGTCATCTCAGATTTTTTGAAATGTCATCAATGAAAGAACTTGTGGAACTGGGGAAACAGTTTGGCTACGAGAGGGAGTCTCTGAGAAATTTTGTTTGTGAAGAACAGGCTGGGAAAGGGATCAGAGAGAAATAGAAAGGGAAGCCAAGAGGGAGTTGATAGAATTAGAAAAGAAGACAGAAAGTGAGAAACTTGAGATGGAAAGGGAAGCTGCAGAAAGAAAAATGGCTTTTAAAAAGGAGAAGACGGAATTAGAGAAGGAGAAAATAGAGTTAGAAAAACAGGCCAAAATGGAAAGGACAGGATTGGAAAGGGAAGCAGAAAGGGAGAAGATAGAACTGCTTAAAGAAGTAGAGGATAGGAAGCTAGAAAGGGAAAAACAAGTGAGGTTAGAAACTTTGGAGATAGAAGATAAAATAGGGAGAGGGAGTATCAAAGAAATTCTCAGCTATTGCAAACCAAAAGGGAGGGGGAACATAATTTTAAACTGAGGGGTCAAAAATTGCCCCCATTTGAAGATGACAAAGATAACATGGATAGCTATTTAAACAGGTTTGAAAGGTACGCCACTGTACAAAAATGGAAAAAAGATGATTGGTCACTCCATCTTAGGATGTTGCTTAAGGGTAAAGCATTAGACTTGTATTCTCATTTACCCATGGCCGATTCGTTAAATTACCTTGCATTGAAATAGGTGTTCCAAGCTGCCCCAGCTGACCAGGTCAATGGGCTGCCATCAGGGCAAAAGTAAAAATTTTGCACATTTTGAACAATAAATTTAATGCCATCACTATTCATAAAATCAATAAATATATGCATTTGTCACAAGAACTACTTTTCTTCTATCATGTTATACATAAATCTTTGTTTTTCTCTTTTATTTTCATATTTAAAAATATGTTTGTTTGAGGTATGTAAAGGGCATAATTTGTGCAGCGGCGGTTCATCTGACTGTCGAAATTTTACATACATGTTTATTGTAAGGCTTGGGATTATGCGTGGTAAATCCCATGTTATTATATTTAGCACCATTGTAAAGCAGAGAGAATGACCTACATTTTGATATCTTTACTGTGTAAATCGTTATTTTTTTTGCTTCAAATTTTACATGATGAAAATTTCACAATGAAAATTTTTCAGGTAAATCTCAATTTTAAAATACAAATTTGATATCATTTTAAAGCGTGTTCATTATACTTTATTTCTGTCTAAACAGCGGAATTTTCCATGATGTCACGCGAGATCACCACGCTTTTTAAAGTATGCTGGGAATATGCAATGGCTGGCCTAACACTTATGCCACCTGACTTGATGTAAATCCAAGACGTATTATGGCCTCCGATATTCCATCCATGGATTATTTATCGCTAGTTTGTAATGAAATGATTCATTTTTTTAATGTTTTATATTTATTTTTGTCTTTATATGTGTATTTTGAGTACTTGAAGTCATTAATTGGAGGTCCTATTCTATGGTTCAAGAAAATCCTTTCGAGTCCGATTTCCTTGGCTAAGTCATTTTTACACTTGAAATACGCATGCAAGAATGGCCTCAGATGAAGCTTGGCATGTTATTTTACATATTTAAAGTAAATTTGTTGACATAATTTTTTTTCTTCTTCTATGTGACCGAGTATGTAATAATTAATAGATTGAATTGGATAGCGATAAAATTGTAATCTTTGACCTTTCTGTTTGTAAACATGATTCACTAAAAGAAAAATGGGCTCTGTTACCCTTCTTTATTTCTTTTCACTTCGTATCTTTTGGTTTTTAATTTTAAGCAAGGTCCAAAATTTGGGATAAGTGTTTATTAACGATGAAAGGGCATGGTAAATCTAGCTAGCTACAGACTGGCATTTTAGTACATTAAAACTACTAGACCTATCTCCATAATAGTCTACACGAATTTATTTAAATTTTTTTACTTCTTAATATTTTTCTTTTGCTTTGTTGCATTCATCAGTTCAAGTGCATCTGACTTAACTTTTTCTAACCTTACACATTTCGGGTTTTTGAGTGGATTAAGAAACTCTATCCTGAGACATCCTATCCTCATACTGCTTCACATGGGTAGCTGTGTATTACGATGACCAGTATTACACTGGACAAGTGTTGGAAGTACACCAATCTGATCTGGCACTCATACAGTTTTTATGCCAGATGAAAATCAAAACTGATCGTTTCAAATGGCCAGCCAGTGATGACATTGCCGAGGTTAAGTCATGTTTTGTATTTGACTGGAACTTTAATGTACAACTAGTTTCAAGCGATGGCTGAACTTGGAAAGTTGAAAATATTGGACACATTGACCAGCAATACAGCAGAATAAAATTCTCAAGCTAAAACTTTGTTAAAGCTGTTACTTTTCTGACTATTTTAAACAGAGCAGTCGTTTATGACATTTACAAATGTATCTATTGTCTGAAGTGTACATTATCTTCAAAACATTAGTCGTAGTGAAAGATTTTGATACTTTGTCAATGGTTCTTACTTTGTAACCTATCTTTGCTTTATCATAATCATATTTGCTTTATTAGTATGCATGCATTAAGGCTGTAATATGCCCCTTTGTGGTGCAAAAACTATCAAAATCAGTTACTAATTGATGAAGTTGAAAACTTTCGAAAATTGTTGTTTTTGCCGTTTTTGCCTATTTTCAGATATTACTTCTGCTTTAAAACCTACTTTCACACTGATGTTGACACTCTTTGTATATTGCATGAATTCTTCATATAATACCCTGCATTTTGGTACAAGAATTATTAAAATCTGTTAATAACTAAAAATGTTGTGACCTTTTGAAAATTGTCGTTTTTGCATTTTTTCGGACATTCAAATTTTTGTCCTTTTTCCCAATTTCTATGATCTGGTACGGAAAAAGTTTCATACCCATTGGCCCCAAAAAATTGGGCTTTGTTTTCAGAAGGTTTTCTCACAGGAACATACTTTAATTTGCATTTAAATGTCATAGTCTTTTTACAGCAAGTTTGCGAAGTCGTGGAAAAGCTCAATTTCTGGCTTTTCCAGTAAGGCCGTCCTCTGTAGTTTTACTGTTTTAGAGTGAACCTAATAAAAAGGATTTTTTGTGTATGATTATAGTGCTTGCATTTCTTGAATAACAAGGAACTTGTTTAGCTTTGCAGTAAATGCCACTGTTGTATGGCTTCAAATTATGTTTTTTTACTCATCGGAAGTTGATGGTATATCATTTTCGGTGGAGATCGCAAATTTCCCTCAAAAACTTTGAAAGGTCATATCTTGAAAAGTATTTGACCGATTTACATGATTTTTTCATCATTTTATTTTCATACTAAGGATGGTAACAACAGCTTAGTGCTTTTATTTGTATTTGCTGACATCCTAAAAGTGCTTGGAATACCTAGTTGAAAGAAGCACTTCTGAAGAAATAAGAGTTAACTGAGCAAGGGTTTTGCAAGAAGTTAAAGTATAGCAAACCCGAGAGAGGCAAGACATTCACCCAGTTCTCCAGTAGGACATACAATTACTTGCAGCGATGGGTGGAATGTGGTAAAGTCGTTAAGACATTTCAGGGTCTTATTGATTTCTTGCTTCAGGACCAGCTATTGGCAACTTGTGGCAAGGAGTTATATTTATTCTTGAGGGAGAGGTCCTTCACGAATGTATATGACATAGTCACACAGGCGGATTTATTTGCTGAAGCTCGGGAGGTTCACAGAATGTCATCTTGCGAGACAGCAAAGGTGGGAATCAGCGAAAGGACCAAAAACCCAAGGAACCTGAAAAAAATGGTATGGATAACCAGGGAAGGCATAAGGACAAGCAATGTTTCACTTGCAAGGAGTGGGGTCATATCTCCCCCAACTGTCCTAAGCAGAAGGGATCAGTCCAGAGAGTCGCGGTGGCCACTGTAGATGGTCGGTAGATGGAAAACTTGATGTTTCCCAGCAGGCTAACCAGGAAGCAGTGTACGAGCCAGTGGTGCATGCACAGATTGGTCATGATGCTATCCAATCGATCAGCACGTGTATTTTCCCCGAGGTAAGGGTACCGAAGGCGAATGGTACTGTCAATGGACAAGAAGTGACTGTTTTACGAGACACAGGGTGCACTAGTGTAGTCATGAAATGGACCCTTGTTCGCGATGACCAATTGCTTGGGTTCAAATCGCCTTGTATACTACTGGACCAAACAATCAACCATGTTCCTGTCGCAAAGATAGTTATCGAAACACCTTTTCTGACTGGAACCGTTGAAGCGTTTTGCATAGCCAACCTGATCTATGAACTTACGATTGGTAATGTACATGGATCTAGTCTCCCAACCATGTCTGACTTCTGATTCCCGATCATCCAAGCAGTGCAAACCAGGGTGCAGGTGAAGGAGGATAGCAAACCCCTAAGTAAATTAAAAGTATCGGAATCCATTACCAATATCTCCCGCCAAGAATATTTTCCTTATGCAAGTAGGAAATTGCTCCCAGTACCCAGACATGTTTACGGACAAACCAGGCTGTACTGGATTGACTCAACATGAGATCAACTTGAATACATCAGAGCCGATCAGGATTAAAGGATATCCAATATCCTTTAATGCATGGGAGACAATCAACGAAGAAGTGGGGAAATGTTAGCCCAGGAAGTGATTGAACCTTCCATCTCCCCGTACTCGTCCTCTGTTGTATCAGTTAGAAAGAAAGACGGCAACTGAACAAAAGCATCATGTTCAATGCAGAACCAATGCCAGACATAGAAAGCTTATTTTCAAAGTTGGCAGGTCATAAATACATTTCCAAGTTAGACCTTACCAAGGGATATTGGCAGGTACCATATCAACCAATCGTTGATAATGCCAACGAGTTAACTGCATTTGTGACTCCCGAAGGTCTTTATCAATTTAAAGTCATGCCTTTCAGTTTAGTCAATGCCAGTGCATTGTGTGTTCGTCTCATGCGCAAACTGTTAAACGGTATGGAAAACGTTGATAGTTTTGTAAATGATATCTTTGTTTATACATATACCTGGGATGAACATGTTAAGGTATTAAGGGATCTGTTAGATAGACTTCACACTACTAATCTTATAGCTAGGCCCACCAATGTAGTATAGGATATTTTAACCTAGAATGTTTGGGCCATCTTGTAAATGGACTTGGCTGGTTGAAACCTCACCCAGACAAAATAGGAGCAATCGGAGATGCACCTAGACCAGAAACCAAGAAACAAGTAAGATCTTTCCTAGGTCTGATTGGGTTTTACAGGAAATTTGTTCCCAATTTTGTGGCTATTGCCAGCCCATTACCAGACTTGACTAGGAAAGGGCAACCAAATAAAGTTTCCTGGGGTGTGTGCCAGGAAAAAGTGTTTAATGCTTTAAAACAGAAACTGATAAGTGCACCAATCTTAAAGTTGCCAGAATTGAACAAAACTTTTGTGCTGAGGACTGATGCATCCGATACGGGACTTGGGGCTGTTTTGCTACTGCAGCAAGAGGGGATGAAATTGCCCATTGCTTATGCAAGTAGGAAATTGCTCTCTAGGGAGCAAAACTACTCTGTGATTGAGAAGGAGTGCTTAACCTTAGTATGGTGGATAGGAAAATTCCATACATATCATTTCGGGAGGGAGTTTACCTTACAAACGAACCATCAGCCACTCTTGTACTTGAACAAAGCAAAGGTCGCCAACACAAGATTGATGTATTGGGCATTGTCTCTGCAACCATATAGTTTCTGAATCGAGGTGATTCGAGGGTCAGAAAATGTGGGTGCTGATTTTTTAAGTAGGGTGTAATTAGCAGATCATTTTCATTCAGTATTCAAATGCCTCACCATAAGACTAAATCTTTACATTACAGAATGTCTTGTCAGTGAGCAGTCTACTTAAGGACTTGCACATCTTCAGCTGTAGAGGTATGTCAGTTATTTATTAATTTCTTATGTATATTATTGGTTATAAATACTGTACTACCACATTGATTTTTTTATGTAGCTTCGGCTTACGTAGTATAATGCAAATATTTTCTATTATTGTTTGTGACTTAGCAAGAGATTGATATTAGCAATATAAAGTTGCATTTTATTAAGAAACGTTTAGTACCATAGGATTCTTATCGGACACTGGTAGGTTCACTTCTGAACCTGTTTATTGCTTTGTAATGTTGTGCCAATAATGTAATTTGTATAGCTTACCGTATATAATGTCATTATGTTTTATCATATATGCCCATGTCATACACAGTATATGGTGTTAGATTTATTTTCAGCTGATCAGAGTCGACAAGGTACCAGCTGTAGAGCTGACCATAGAAGTTGACCATAGCAGCCGCAGAGCTGAGTGAACAGTGTGTTTGAGCTGGTCGAGTAGCAGGTGATCGGGCATTGCTGACCAAATTGGTGGGTGCAGATTGCTTGATTGACCAAGGAATTGAATGGAGGTCAGTGACTACCTGAAATGCTGACTGCTTGATTGACCAGTGTGACTGGTAGCCAAGTGTGCTAGTGACAGAGTGTTTTGTGTTACTCCATGCATGTAATCTTTTAGCCGTGGGCTAATTTTGGTTTTTCTTTATACCCAGTGTTTTGGGACTGTAAAGATAGTTTGTATGATATCTGTCCCTTTGTTTTCATCATCTTACTATCTGAGTAAAGTACTGCATTTTTCACTATTTGAGTGAATACATATTTACTATATGAGTAAAGTACATCATTTTTACTATTGGAGTAAAACACATCATTCTTTTCATCGTGTGAAATTACTGTGAATCATTAACCTTTGTCCTTGTACTGTGTAAGGTCATTTATTTGTATTCACATTTATGTTGCATTATCAGGTTCCTGCAGATTGTGTTAATTTGTTCAATATTTGGATCTTATACATGCACGTATTAATCATAATTCTTTTTTCATTCAAGTCATTCATCAGTAAACATTGTATTTGTATCACCATCAAAAGTGTTCTGTAATAAATCCGAAATCCAACCCGGTTATCTTGTTACATCATGCTTGATTTAATTAATACCAATTAAACAACACATTCTAAATCATGCTGGATGTAATTTATATCAATTAAACAACATTATAGTCTAAATCATGCTTGATTTAATTTATACCAATTAAACAACACATTCTAAATCATGCTTGATTTAATTAATACAAATTAAACAGTAGTTTTAGATCATGCTTGATTTAATTTATACCAATTAAACAACACAGTCTAAATCATGCTTTATTTAATTTATTCCAATTAAACAACACAGTCTAGGTCATACTTGATTTAACTTATACCAATTAAACAACACAGTCTAAATCATGCTTGACTGAATTTATACCAGTTAAATAACACAGTCTAAATCATGCTAGGTTGAATTTATACCAATTAAACAGCAGTTTAAATCATGTTTATTTGATTTAAACCAATTAAACAGCACAGTTTAAATAATGCTTATTTGATTTATACCAATTAAACAACACAGTTTAAATAATGCTTAATTTAATTTATACTAATTAAACAATACACTCAGTTTAAATCATGCTTGATTGAATTTATACCAATTAAACAATACAATTTAAATCATGCTTGATTTAATTTATACCAATTAAACAACATGGTAAAACAACTTGTTTCACATGCTGTTGAAAGTTCAAAGAAAAGCCTTACACTCATACACATGCCATAACCAGCAATCCAACCTAGCACTGTAGATGTGCAAAGCTAGCATGTTACCATTCAGCTTTTAAATTATATAAAATCTTTGGGTGAAAATTTACATTACTACCTCCGAGAAGTCTTCAGTTTAGGCTCCTCTTTCACTTCATCTTCTGACTTGTTACTACTAGGTATGTTTTCTACATTCTTTTTTAGTTTTTTCTGTACTTGTTCCATCATAACTTCTTTGTCAGCCTCCTGCAAAAAAAACCCCACTCATTAGGCAGCATAATGCAGATGGTTAGTTGACAGAAATGACAAATAAAGTAAAGTGTCAAACATTGTGCTACTAATTAATAATGTCCTATTACTTCCGATGGTCCTAATGCTGAAATGAACACTGTTTGACCTGCACTACTTGTATTATATGTGTATAAAAATAGCAATCAAATTTGTGTTGCAGTAATAAATCTAAAGACACTGTAAACTACATCTATCCTTATGACTGGACAAGATGCACTAATAATTGTGCACATATTTTCTTTTATTCTATGCCCTGCTTTATTGGCTTTAGTTTTGCTAGAATTTGTTTGGTTTGGATTTGGTGCCATATGGCACAGCAATGCAGTTAGCTTATTTAGTGCTAAGGCAATTGGAGTAAAGTGCCTTGCACAGAAGCTGGCCTGGGCTGATCCAATGGAAGGATATGAACCTGCACCATTTTGGTCACAAATCTGGCATGTAACCACTGAGCCACTGCATCTCCTGCCTCCATTAGCCAATCTTACATGAGAAAGGGCATATTGGATTGGGTCTATTCTACATTCCTGAACCCATGGAGAGGATGGGTCAAATTTGTAAAAACTTGGATTTCACAAGTATAGGTCAAACTTTTTGTTCTGCAATCTAATTCATAAATTTATAAATCTGAATCTAGCTCAGATCAGTAAAAGTCATGTGTTCAATAGTTTTAATAATATTACAAGAAAATTGAAGATCTGTAATAAGACTTGCATTGTTTTTACTCTGATTTGCTCACAACGATTTCAAGTTTATTTCATAATTGTTCTATTTCATAAAAAGAAATGCCAACACATTCCCATGCTTTTCAGGAATCCTTGCATTAGTTCCATCTTGTTTTAAATTTAGCTTGCACATCTGAAATCAATGACACATTCATTTAAAGTAACAAACTTCTATGCAACCATCTACTAACAGCCTTTACTTACTTTACGTAGTCATAAATAATTATGGTTGAATGAGAATAAATACTTAATCTATTTCTTCAATTCCAGAACCTTTGATTACTTTAACATATTTGGCCACAATAAAAGCTTGGAAGAAGAGAGGTTGGCTTATCCATGGGACAAAGTTTAAACTTGAGTTTGCTTGTTGACTAACAGTCTATACAGTTACTGTAGATCACCGAATATGAGATCACATGCCTAACTTAAACCCCCAGGACCTCTTGTACTGAACCCCCATGTAAATATGACCATCTTTTCAAATGGACTAGCAATAAAAAGACTTTCAATAC
This sequence comes from Megalonaias nervosa, assembly GCA_016617855.1. Classification (NCBI taxonomy): domain Eukaryota; kingdom Metazoa; phylum Mollusca; class Bivalvia; order Unionida; family Unionidae; genus Megalonaias; species Megalonaias nervosa. The sequence goes on along the minus strand of JAECUM010020642.1, from coordinate 27,471 downwards.
AGCTGGACTTGTGGGTCAGCTTATGCATGAGTCATGCACTTTTATGTTTTATCCGTTCAGTTTGGGGGTCAATTTCCTTTTTGAAAATACAAACCAAATTATAATACATTGAAAGTACATCCACTACCTTGCAAAGCAAGCCCTCCCAAGTTGAAAAATGTCCACACATTTTCACTTGTTTTAGCAACAAAAGTGCTACTGTCACCAGATCCCATCATTTCAACAGTTACTACTGTGTTGATATACACACTCTTCCAGGGATGTAACTTAGAAGGGGGTAGGGAGGGTGTGCCCAAATTATTATCAAGTAATCATTAATGAAGAAACATAGAGTAATCCAAAAATTGGTTTCTTCATTAAATCATCAGCCAATCATAATGCAATAAGAGAATAGATAAGAAGAGAAGGAAGTTATATCCCTTAACCTGTAGCTGGCCCTGACATTGGTCTTCTAATGTATGTGAAGCAGCTTAGAGTTGTGGATGATATGGGCTATAGTTATTACTTGCTTTATGCATCAGAATCTTGGGTAAGCTGCTTATGAGTGAGTGAATAACCCATCATATCCAGCATGACAGAGCCTGAGCTGAAACAGTGTCCCTTCATTCTTTGAGTGGTATGAATAAGTGAAATCTCTTATGATTGGTTCAGTTCACTTTATATAGTTCTTACGAGGTCCTTGAGGTGAAAAGTCCATGGAAGAGAGGAATTTCAAGACAAAATTCCAATTCCAAATCAGCAGCAACTAGTTCTGGCAATGAAAGTGGGGCCATCATGAGTGAAACAGCGACCTCATAGAGGAATTGCAGATAGTTGGACCAAGTGACAAGGTGTGTATGTCACTAATCCTGTTTACGGTAGCTTGAACTAAGACAGGCAAGTCAAGGATGCTCTGGACAGTGGTTATTAAACAATGTCAGAACCTATGGAAGATTCCATTTCAGAGAAAGGGTCCAAGCCTCCCGTCAAGACAAGTCAAAGTTCGCAAGAAGGTTGGAAAGGTTATTGTTCTGGCCTATATACTCCCTTCCATAACATCAAAACATTTCTGAGATTGTGGAACAGTAACCATTGACAGTAACTGGACCTAACTTTTCCTCAAAGAAACAAAGGCAAAAAATTAGTTACTTTGGGTACTAAGGCAATTCTGTCTGCTCGTTCTGAGAATTGTTACCCTCCAAGAGCTTATTTGATACGAATCAGGTATGCAGGCGTAGCATCTCTGGGTTCATCTGGAAGACCTGCATTTATGATTGTTTGAGTAGGTGGGGAGAAAGCAGGATTTTCCTGGGAATCTTGCTGAATTCTGATGCCAAGTCCGATAGATTACTGATCAATGAGTTTTTCCACTTCAAAAGCAGCAATTAGGATTGGATGGCCTTCAGATTCCCACTTTTTCCAAAAACTTTGGAAATCAGTGTGTTTGGGGGCAGAACATATGTACCAAACCATTCCAGTTCCGGGAAAAGGCAAAAAATGTCCAGGCTTTCAGATCATCCCCAAGCACTCCAACGAATTATTCAGCTAACAAAATGGTACAGGTGAATTTGCTGTTTACAATGCATGAAGAAGGAGCATGCTTTCCTGCATATGCACAAATTGTAACTGATGATTTCATGGGGTTTGCTGCCAGGCCTTCTATCCAAGGGGAGACCACTCTCCTCTGACCTCCACCTGGTAAGCAGATGGCTTTTCAGCCCTTCTGTTACTAAAACAAGCCAAAATACATCTTTTTCAGCTTGAAAAGGCCGTATCTTCAAGGTAGTTGATGTACTATAGTATTCACACACCTTCCTGTTTGTTTGTACTCCCATACCATTTTTAAAAACAAAAAGCATCAAGGACATAAAATATACACAAAACTTAGTCATTTTATTCATCAATTTATAATTTCTAACCTGATTGTTACCAGGGCATCCCAACACTATCATGTTGTTGGCATTCTGAATCAAAAGAGAGTTTGTTTTGTAATATGGCTGCCATATTTACATGGGCCAGTCTGTTTTCAAACAACAGATGTGAAGCAGTCACCATCTTTGATAATCTCAATAATTCCATAAATTCTGAAGTTACATTTCTTTGAACACATATTTAAAGGAGATCTTTTTATTTGTTCAGTTTATTTTAGAAATATTAAAACTAGACATTGAAAACATTGGACACAAGTTTTACTGAAATGGGCAATCTAGGAACCAAAATATGGCAGTGAGCAGTCTGTTTGCTTGTTTACACTGAAAGCTTCCATTTGGTTTGAAATGCCAGTGTTAGGGATCCCCTGGTGACAATCAGGTTAGAAATTTGTCCAGAATGTTGTCAGTATAATTTGGAATGTGGAATTTTCAGTGAAAATGATAACAATTCTGCAAAATCCAAAATGGCTGGCATCCTTTCTTGATTACCCAGGTCTTCATCATCTTGCCCAATGCTAATTTATTTAGTATTTAACATGACAAGAATCTAGTTTGTATGAACTGCAGATCTGGCAAAGATTTAAATTTATCATGTTTTCATTTAAATCAAGAGCTAACACAATACAGCTTTCATTCAACGTGACTTAAATAATCACTAGCATCAGTCAAGTTTACCTCCATTAAAGTCTAGCTTACCATGGGCTCTTGATTTTGCTCCTCTTCCCCACTAGAAACATCACCCTCCAACTCCTTTCTCTTCTGACCAGTGTTGTCCTCTTTCCCATGATCCACTTCTAATGCAGGCACTGAACTCAGCCTAGGATCATTAGCTAAATCATGACTGCTTTTACTTTTCCCTCTCATATCCTGTAAAAAGATTAAATATTTAACAATTTGGGCTGCTGCTGCTAATTTATATGCTTTTAATCACATATTGAATACATCCAACACCCCTGACTATGATTAAAGAATAATAACCCAAAATTTGTTATATCTGTGTTTTCTTGCTTGGACTGTGCCTGCAATGTCTGTTCAAAATGCCAATTAAAACCCCTGCATATAATCTTTTGTACTTTATATTTTTGGGAAAGATTTATTTTACTAAATTGTTGTGCGATTCATTTATACATATTTTAGAATTTTATCTTTAGTTGACAACATATAGCCAGTTTTATGCTGAGATGCTGTAAAACACACAGACACACACACACACACACAACTCTTGTACTAAGTTATAATAATTTCCATCTTGCAGTTCAGGATATTGTCAAGTTACGGATAGATGGATGTACTAATGGATAGACAGATGAAGGCTACCTGCTAAAGAACTGGGATAGCAATGATGTAAAATGATCAAATGATCTGACTTTGTCCTTTTAAGTATACTTCACTGGGCTTCAGATTCTATTAATCATATGTAACAAGACAATAGAAAATGATGGGTCATTAGCTTAAGCACTGCAGTCCTAGTCATCAATTTTGTTTCCAGTGTGAGCATGATATGTAGAGTTTTAAAAAAAAATTCACAGTAAATGGCTGGAACTCAAAACCATGTCTTGATTTCCACATTGCTAACACAATCAACCACAGAGACACATTTAAAAGAAGACAGAGTGCATGTCTTTTCTCACACTGCATTCTACCCATGAAATGTTTACTGCTAACCTGCCAATAAAAGCATTAGGATCAGTTACTATGAAAATATTCCAGTTCAGACATATGAAAATCTTCAGCATATGATATCCAAGTCTTTGAAAATCCTTTTTAACATCAGCATGTCTTCATGCTTACAATTATTAGGAAGGGTTTATCTTCCTAAATTCTTCATTTTACCTTTTTTGAACTTTACCTTCAGCTGTTGCCACATAGCCACTATTGTACTGAGTCACCATAATATGCTACAACATACATACCAACTGTCTGCAGATCATAGCCGACTCAATGGAAAACCCATATAACCTCTATAGTACTGTGGTGCCAGAAAATGCAATAACACACACACACACACACAGTCTGCAACACACTGGTTACTTTTCTGCAAGTCATTACTGTAAGACTGGCATTCTTTTATCATTTGAAAAAAAAAGCCTTTACAATATTTGAGGTGAAACAGACAAATTATAATATGCATGGGTGGAATAATGGACAAAATCTCTCTGAAATGGGGTTATATTTTACAACCAAAATTCTGGATACAAGTTTTTTTAGTATGTCTGGTACAAAGGTAAAAATTAATTGTCAGATGTCTTTTCGTTGAGTATGCAAATGTATGTATTAGGATTTGATGGAACATCAACACAACACTGGCTATATTTCAGTATGCAGTGTAGCATTTTTTCATCAAGTAAATTGAAGTCAAAAATTAAAAAAGATGAGAAAAAGGAGATAAGACACTTATCATGACAACACTGATTCCTCTTGTTTCTTAAGTTCACACATTAATGACTCTTGGTGTTAACAATAGTCCCTCAAAGGGACTTATGCTCTACTGACCAAAATGATTTTTGAATAATTCAAGACAAGAACATTTCTTCCTTTTCACTGCACAGTGTTGAAACCATCTCTAATATTCTTTAGCAATAACAAGATTTTCTAATTAGTTTTTGTGGATATCAGATTGGCACCAATTTCATTCAGGACCAACAAGACATCATAAGTTACAATAACAAGATTTTCTAGATGGCTACCTTGGTGGCAGTATTGGATATCAGACTGGTAGTGATCATATGACTTTTGAGATTGCTACTCCCCCAAATATTTTACATTAGTGATCCCCTCCCCTCCTCCTGTTAAGTTGATGTATCAGACTGACTGTCCTCAGTTCAAGTACTTACTTTTGTTACTATATTTGTCTCCTCTTCATCTTCTTGAGCCTCTTCACCAAAAGAAAGCAGCTTGAAATTCCTGTGTTAAACAGATAAAAAAATTCATGATCATAGTCTCAAATATGATGAAAATAATTACATGACGAAGGTCCCAGGTGGCCACGTGGTCTAAAATGCTTGCCTTTACAGATTACTGCCATCTCACCTCTGGCTGCATGGTCAGTGGTTCTCAACGGGTTTTTTTCCTGGGTTCTTCCTCCACCAATTATACTGGTTGCCATGTATAGCCTATCTTTCACTGATAAATGGCGTTCAACCCCAAAACAACAACAATCACTTCACAAACTTTTTCTCTTATCCCAGAAATATGTACCAAACTTTTGGATTTCCAATATCTCCAGTTAAATTTATGTATAAGTCTAATGAAATAATGAAAATATGGTATATTGGTTCAAACAAGTCTGATGGAAGCAAGAACAGCAATGCTGTGTCACCACAAGAAAACACATTAATAATTATACCTTTAATTGAAAGTCACAAAACAGAAAATTTTAACCAATTTGAAACAGAAGCACTTTAAGGTCAAAAGTCATAATAATGTACATCAGATTCATTACATTGGATAGCATTCTTAAGATCTGGTACATTGGAAGAAAAGACAGTACAAATGGACTCTGAAGATCAGGTAGTATGCAAGAATAGACAGTCAAAATGGACTCAGAAGATCTGTTAGTATGGAAGAATAGACAGTCAAAATGAACTCTGAAGATCTGTTAGTATGGAAGAATAGACAGTCAAAATGAACTCTGAAGATCTGTTAGTATGGAAGAATAGACAGTCAAAATGAACTCTGAAGATCTGTTAGTAAGGAAGAATAGACAGTCAAAATGAACTCTGAAGATCTGTTAGTATGGAAGAATAGACAGTCAAAATGAACTCTGAAGATCTGTTAGTATGGAAGAATAGACAGTCAAAATGGACTCAGAAGATCTTGTACTATGGAAGAATAGACAGTCAAAGTGAACTCTGAAGATCTGTTAGTATGGAAGAATAGACAGTCAAAATGGACTCTGAAGATCTGTTAGTATGGAAGAATAGACAGTCAAAATGAACTCTGAAGATCTTGTAGTATGGAAGAATAGACGGTCAAAATGAACTCTGAAGATCTGTTAGTATGGAAGAATAGACAGTCAAAATGAACTCTGAAGATCTGTTAGTATGCAAGAATAGACAGTCAAAATGGACTCAGAAGATCTGTTAGTATGCAAGAATAGACAGTCAAAATGAGCTCTGAAGATCTGTTAGTATGGAAGAATAGACAGTCAAAATGAACTCTGAAGATCTGTTAGTATGGAAGAATAGACAGTCAAAATGAACTCTGAAGATCTTGTAGTATGGAAGAATAGAAGGTCAAAATGAACTCTGAAGATCTGTTAGTATGGAAGAATAGACAGTCAAATGAACTCTGAAGATCTGTTAGTATGGAAGAATAGACAGTCAAAATGAACTCTGAAGATCTTGTAGTCTGGAAGAAAGGAGTCATTTCTGAAACTTTGTATCAATTTCAGCACGAAGTGTAACTATAGCAATGAACAAGCTTCCAAGAATAATAATCTGCATATCTTAATACTAAATTGTGATTTAACTGATACAATGTGTCCTAAATGTAGAACTGATTAAATTAAATGTGGATCTTCCATTATTCAAAATAACTGTAATGATGACTTGACAATACACTAGTAGTGATATTGCATATATTCTTCTGTACCTTGTCTAAATTTGCAAGAAATATGACACCATCTTACTTTGTTGCTTTGGATTTGCTTTTAACCTTCTTTTCCTCTTCATTTTTATTTTTAGGTGTCCATCTGGGAACAATGTCATCAAATGGGTTGGACAGGACCTGGAATAAATAAGAACAATTAAATGGCACCATAGCATGCATGCAAAAATATAAATAATATGCCTGGTTCAAGCGTTTTAAAAAATAAGTGGAACTCAGAAATCAAAACCAGCAATGATAAATAGCTGATTTAGCATTCTTGGTATATTAAATCATTTTCAACCAACACTGTAGCAAAGTCGAGGCAAATACTTACTTTGAATTGGAACTGTTTTGCAAGATGATGGTGTCCAATAATAAAGCAAATTTTAGCCCATAATTCTACTGCAAGAAATGATTTACATAGATAATATATTGCACCAAAAACTTTGACATTGTAGCTATTTATCTCAACTGACTTTATTGTTTTAATGGCTCTGATTTCTTCAAGAATTTCAACCAACTGTTGCTAATGGCTGACACATAAAGCCCCTTCCCAAAATCTCCAAGTATTCCACATGCTTGTTATGTGATGAAAGATGGTAAAATTGAAATGCACCAACTCCATATAATTCTGAAATGATCTACATTCTAATTAATATTAATAGCTTTAAGTTACCCTGGGTTAGAGAAGTATGAAATAAATGGTAACAATGACCTACATTATAGCTGACAGGCTAATTCTTTAGATGATACACCTCATACCACAGGTTTATATTCTGAACATAAAAAGTGCCTGAAAAACCAATGTAACAATACAGATTGTTTATATCCTAATGAAGTCTCATAGATGTATCTTGCAGTACTAAAGACAGTTGTACAGTTGATCAAAGTCAGAGAAATTTAATACATGTCAAGCTGACCTACATCTATAATCATACCAAAGCAATCCCTGAGATGCATCACACAGAGAAGTAACCTTAAGAAAATACTCCATCAAGAATCATCCATCAGCACAATCAAGACTACTAGAAATCATTTGGAATATTCTATACTTTTGGACCTGTGATATCATCTGAAATTTTGTTCATATGTCACCAATAAATTTTGCATTAATCTTTCGGATCCTGCAGTCTCTGACGTAAATGACGCGCAAAATAGATGAAAATAATAAGATGACAACACGGAAGAATGCCATAATATGCACACAGAACACATTGCCATAACATGCACACCGTCCCAACATTTACACCTTTTCCATTAACAGCAAATGAAAATGTTCAGCAGAAAAAATAAACAAGTCAGTGAAAAAGACTTAAGATGGCAATTGTAAACACATTTTAATTTTTTTAAATTCCATAATTGTCTTCTAAAGAAACTAAAAGTATAATCTACATTTACCTAGCAATACAATCACGTACAGTTGCTGGCTGTGAAAAGTCAAAAACACAAATCAAGATCAGGAACTGGATCAAAGCATTAATGAGAAACTTGAATCAAAGCCACAACAAATTGTTGATGGTAATGATGACAGAAAAGTAACTGTTATGCCTAAGTTTCCAGTAAAATGGGCACAAGAAGATGAGTTTCAGCAACAAACTTTATTATCCTCTCTCTATCCTAAGGCCTGTTCTGATGACCCTGTAGTTATTGTGACAGATCTCCAATACTTTCATACAGAAGGGCTTTTCTATATGAGCATTTTAGCTCTGAATTTCAAAATCAAACTTACACTCTTATTTAAACAGAGATCTGAAATAAAGATTACTTCATATAAACTTCATGGTAATATTAGTCAAATCATTACAAAGGTAATGTGTGTGTGTGTGTGTGTGTGTGTGTGTGTGTGTGTGTGTGTGTGTGTGTGTGTGTGTGTGTGTGTGTGTGTGTGTGTGTACAGGTAGTTAGGTATGCATGTATGTATGTATGTAGATATGTACGTATGTATGTAGTGTTTTATAGCGCTTCAGCACAATGGTGGCTATATGGTGCGAATTAAAGGGAAAGTTTAAAAAAAAATGTAAAAATGAATTGCACACAATATAGGAAGATAAACTCTTCCAAATAAACTGTGCATATATTTAGGAAAAGCAAATTTTCACTAAGTTATGTTTCTCCGAGAATACTTACCAAATCACATCATGTTAGGAATATTAGCCTGCTACCTCACGAACCCAGCCCTATTAAATGATGAATACTGTCTTTTCCTGTTTATCTCATATAGACAATGGGCAATAACTCTTGTCCACTACCTTCCCTTGCCATTGCCAGGTGTTGCTAGATTTTAGCTAAGTGATATACTAACAAAGATGTTCACATGATAGGGTGGCTTGGAGGGTTTTTCAGTAATATGCATGGGTAAGTATTCTCTGAGAAACAATTTACCAAAAAATTTGCTTTCTCCTTCAAGTATGTTCCCCAATCACATTACATTAGGAGAATGGGTAGTAGGAGAAGGGAATGTTGAGCATCTGGCCTCTACCTGGGGTGTCTTTCTAGGGAATGATGGTTGGATTCCCATGATAACCAATTCTCCTAATTACATAAGTAACACATAAGACCCTTACATATGGTTAAGAAGATAAATACTGAAATCTTCTTGCCTAAAAAATTTCACTGGTGAATCCAGTGAATCTGATAGGCTGTGTTGATTGTTTTAACTGGGTCTGGTGGTTGTCTGTGCTGCTGCCACCAGACCTACCAAATTCAAAATATGCCTGTGTGAAGCTAAATCTGTGAGGTAAAAACGCAAGAAGGTTGACTCTGCATGCCAGCCAACAGCTCTATTATATCTCAGACCAAAATATTACGTTCAAACCAAGGCTTACAGAGATGGCTTGAATCTCATGTGGGGTAATCAAAATGAGGTGAGCTTGAGGGATGATATCTTGATTCACAGCTTTCACCAAAAGAAAGAGGTGTTTGCGTGTGCCATGACTTTCCTCTGTGCAATTCAAGTAGTGCTTGACATGCAAACAGGATCTTGCATGGCAGCTGCTCTCTACCTGTCTATGGAAGTGAGCAAGCAAATGATTCTTTGATTACTGACTAACTGTAACCCATCTTTGGCTACAAACCTGGTTGTCTCAAGAGGACCACTGAACCATCTGATATGAACTGAAGATACTTTGGGTCGAGAAAGGGCATGCAGCTCGCTTACTCCACAAGTGGAAGCTAAAGCTATCAGAAAACATGTCTTGTGTGATAATAACTTTAACGAAGTGTGGACTTAGAGGCTTGAATTCATTCTAAGTGAGCCATGTTAAAACCCAGGACAGATTCCATTTTGGAAACAGAGTGAGGGATTTTAGTCGAATGAAATCAAAACTGGCTAGAAGATCCAACAGGCCTTTATCATGCCCATTATCATGTCTACCATGATGCTGGAATGTGTCCAATAACATGGAGTGGTTGCTTTTGATAGTAATTGGGGCCAACTGTTTCTCCTCAAATATCTAGGGAAAAGCACTCGGAGGGATGACGTTTTCAGTATGGACCAGTCCCTGAAAATATGCCACTTTCCTCTGTAAGCTTGAGGAGATTTGGGTTGGCTGAATCTTACTGAATCTTCCTGGGCAGATCTTCTATTGCTAGATCGAGTAGACTGGTGACTTATCCCATCTGAGATTGGTTATCAGAATCATCTTGCATTTCTGACCCTATAACGTCTGGATTATTTTTGGTATCAGGAGCATGGAAGGGTTAGGAACTCCCAACTGACTGAAAGTGCATCCATGGCCCAAACTTCTAGGTCTGAGACTGGAGAGATGAAGGTGGGTAACTTCTGACTCCACCTTGTCACAAAAAGGTCAATCACTGGACGCCCCCAAATTGCGCAATTCCGAATAAAGACCAAATGATGAAGAGACCATTTCCATGTGAAGGATTTGACCTCACTTGGAGAGAGTGTCAGCCAAGACATTGAGTCTGCCAGGAATGTGCCTGATTTGTATGATGATATGAAGATTATCACACCAATGTGGAAACTTCCAAATCAGAACACACTGGTTGGGTGATTTGGTGCCCCCCTGTTAAAGGAGATAGGTCACCACCACAGAGTTGTTGGACTTACTGACTTAATGAGGACCGATTTGCCAGAGAGTTGATCTTTCCAGAAGTGAAAGGCATTGATGACAGCCTCCATTTCTTAAAGGCTGATGTACAGGCCACATCCCTGGCTCCCATGTGCTACTGACAACAGTGAAGTCTGTCAACAGGAGGCACCCAACCGTAAGTACTGGATTTTGAATTGATAAACCATGTCACAATAAGCAAAATGAAAAAACTTCCATGACGCGGGTGGATAGAGACATGTTTCCATGATGCGGGTGGATAGGGACATGTTTCCATGACAGATCTAATATATTCATTAAAATTTTTTTAACATTGCTCCAAAAGACCATTTCATAATTCTGTCTTCTCACAAATTTGCTGTCTTGTTATAAATACTGTTGCAAAAAAAGGTAAAGTTACTAAGATGTAGGATGTTCCTGAGAAAATTGTCACCTGTATTTACCTGAGATAACTGTTACTAGTATTTTTACCTTTGTTTTGAGAATCTTGTGTGGGTATAAAGGCCTTTCATTAGCACCAATTTCACATTCCTGCAGTCTCAGAATATTAAATACTGTGTCTCCTGTTACCTGAAAAAGGCACATGCAAGATGTACACATATGACAATTAAGAAAAACTGCATCTTAAATTTAAATTTCCAAGAGATTTTAAAAGCTAGGGTTACTCCATGTTAAAGCAACACTGTATGCTACTGTTCAGATCTGACTATAAATTTAAGAATCAACAAAGAGGTCAACACAGTTAACCCAAGCTTTCAGTCAATTTTTATTTATTCGAAATTAAACCAGTCTCAAGCTGGGTTATGTGTGAGTCATTCTTAACTGCACCTGGTGTGCTAGGAATGTCCAACTCCCTGGAAACATCATCAACTGCTGCAGAGTCTATTCTAGAACTGAAAATTGGGAAGGAAGTGGGGTTAGGGAGATGGAGGAGTGACCACTTTGTTTTCATTGGTAAAGACTTTTTTGCAAAATATCTGTGAAATTAGTGTGAATTCCACAATCATGCATCCTAGTAAACCCTGCCACATATGCCAATGTTACATGGACTGTTTCAGTAAGGCATGCAGTATTTTTCAGTAAAAGAGACCATTTTTCATTATGGTGTAATGAAATCTCATGAACTGTATTTGTCAGGTTGGAAAACATGCATTTAAAAACTTCTGAAGCGTGTTCTGATGCAGTGAAGGCAACATTATATACAACTAAAAAGCGTGTTCTGATGCAGTGAAGGCAACATTGTATACAACTAAAAAGCGTGTTCTGATGCAGTGAAGGCAACATTATATACAACTAAAAAGCATGTTCTGATGCAGTGAAGGCAACATTATATGCAACTAAAAAACGTGTTCTGATGCAGTGAAGGCAACTAAAAAGTTCATAAGCATGTTCTGATGCAGTGAAGGCAACTAAAAAGTTCATAAAGTACTCTTATGATCTCTAGTTCAGTTTCAAAAACTGCGTTCTAAACCCCATGAAGGTCAAATGATTCTGGCAAAACCTCTCAACTGGACATAATATTTAAAGTTATTTCTGATTCTGGTGGTGGTAGCCATAATCTCTTCTAACCCAAGTAATACTTAAAGTGACAAAACATGATGTTCAAGACCTTCCTGCCTTTATCCCCCAAGCACAACCTTTATCTGAATATTCCATTTATACAGGGTTAGTAGCATATTTCTTTCAAAATTTTCAAGGTTTATTCAAGGTTTTTCAAGGTTCAAAATCATATTTTTCAAAGTGCATTATTACAATAATTTTAAAGGATACATAAATGAAACTGTATGTAAACACAAGTTAATACTTACTATTACTTCATACAAGGAACATTTCTTGCAAATTTATTTTTAAAAAAAACAAAAAACATGAAGCCAAGAGTATGATCATTGATATCATTCCATTTATACTAAACATCCTACATCTGGGCATTAGAATAATGTACAGTAACTGAACAATTTTCATTTTACTCTGTCTACACTACACTATTTACAAAGTCCAAAATATTTAGGAGTGAATTTTTCAGTTCTTGTAGCTTGTCATCAAGCTGTTTTTCAAGAGTTCCAAATTCAGCTATTTTGTCCTTGACTCTTTTCCTCCAACTATTTGATGTCATGATAAAGGAAACCTTCCTATGGGTTGTTGTATCAATGTCTTTTTCAGTACCTGCCTTTCTTCTTCACCCACCCCCATAAAATAAAAAAAATGTAACAAAGATATTTTTTTTATATTACTGCTTATTTAAAAACAGAGTATGGATATTTTAAACTATTTCATATTAGATATATTAATATATTAGATATATTAATATTTCTCTCATCTGTATTCTATATTTTAAGATTTATCATGTTCACTGCAGTTATTGTCTGTCCTATTTCCACTCAATCCAAAAATAGAACCGGATTGAACTCCATCATCATCATCATCATCATCATCATCATCATCATCATCAATCCCTTAACCTAAGAGGTCATTCAGGCAGCACAGTTGACTTTAAAACCAATTCTCCCCATCTTTCCCTGTTCTCTACTGCCCTTTGGGAATCTCCAAATCCCATGCCTGTCCACTCCTTAATGTTGTCTTCCCACCTCTTTATCTGTCTGCCTCTTCTTCTGCACCCTCGCACTGTGCCTTGCAAGATTGTTTTTGCCAGTCCAGATGATCTTGAGACATGACCATACCACTTCAGTTTGCACTTTTTTACAGTGGTCAAGAGGTCTTCATAGGCTCATTGGATCCCGTTGTGGACTTCTTCATTGGTTACATGGTTAATGTATGAGATGCCCAAGATCTTGCAGTAGCATCTCATTTCGAAGGTTTGAATCCTTCTTTTTGTAGATCTGATGTGAGTGTCCATGTTTCACAAGCATACAGAAAGATGGATATGACAATCAAGTGCATCAGCCTTATTTTGGAACCAAAAGCAATGTTGGTATCTTTCCATATCGGTCTCAACCTTGTTACTGCTGCTGTTGTCTGGGCAATCCTGCAAAAAGTAGTTCTGGTTTGGAGCCCTCATCTGTGATAATTGATCCCAAGTACTTGAAGCTTGTGACTCTTTCCGCTTCTGTCCACTGACCTTTATTTCTGCACTGATGCCATTGGTGTTGTTTGTCATCAGTTTGGTTTTTTTGGTGCTAATCTCCATACCATATACTGTGGAGGTTGTGTCGAGGCGCTCAACCAAGTCAGCCAGTTCTTTTTCATCTCCTGCTAAACCATTACTATCATCTGCAAAGAGAAGGTTGGTGATTGTTCTTCCTCCGATGCCGACAGTGCCCTTGTGGTCATGCAAGGCATCCTCCATGATCCTTTCCAGGAAAATGTTGAAAAGTATAAGTGACAGTACTGTTTGTTTGAAACCACTCTCCTCTGCTGCCATTGATGAGAATAGCAATCTCCTCTGCTGCCGTTGAGGAGAACAGCACTGGTGGCTTTGTCATAGAGGTGCTCAACAACCTGCACCAGGTTTGAGCTGATGTTGTACTTCCTCATAGTTGCCCATAAGGCTGCATGCCATACCCTATCAAAGGCCTTTTTGAAATCTATAAAGACATGGTATAGATTCTGCTAATGCTGAAGGTATTTCTCGCAAAGGAGTCTGAGATTGAAGATTTGTTCTGTGGTGCGCCTTCCTGCTTGGAAACCTGCCTGCTCTTCAGCAATAATTTTCTCTGCTTGAGGCTTTAGTCTGTTGAGAATAATCTTCAGCATGACATTGCTCGGGTGACTGATCAAACTGATGGTTCTGTAGTTTTGGCATAGCTGTAGGTTTCCTTTCTTGGGGAGCACAATGACCAAGGATTGAGTCCATGTGGTGGGCCATTCTCCTGTCTGCCATATCATGTTGCAGATTGTTGCTAGGACTGTGACTATCTCTTCTCCTCCTGCTTGAATGAGCTCTGCTGGTATGTTGTCAATGCCGGCTGACTTTCCTTTCTTTAGTGACCTAACGGCAATTTCTACTTCTTCATGAAGAATGGGGTTGTCATCAATTTCTTCTGCCTGAGGGTAATTTAGTACTGCTGGATCTCCTTGGGTCTTATGATTGTACAATTCTGAGCAGTATTCTGTCCATCGCTTGAGGATCTCTTGATCTTCTGTGAGGCATTTTCCTGATTTGTCTTGGACGGTGGTAGTTTTCCCATTGTTTATGGGTTGTGAGATCTTTCAACAGTTGATATGCCATTTTGCTGTCATTTCTACTTAGACTGTCTTTGATTTTGCAGCACTGTCTTTCTATCCAGGATTCTTTTGCCTTTTTCATGCTTTTCCTGATCATGTCGTTTATCTCTCTGTATTTTCTAGCTCCTTCATGATCTCTTTTTCCCTTTTACAGTTCTCTTCTTTTGTTGCATAGTTTAAGGACATCTGTTGTGATCTAATGTTTCTTTGTTCGACAATATTTGCCAATGATCTCGCTAGCTGTGCTAATCACAGTTGTGTTAAATGTGGTTGTTAAGGACTCTAGGTCGGTGTCTTGGCTGTCCAGGGTTATCAAAGATGCAAATTTATCACTATCATTGCTTGGAAGGATTCTGTGACTTTTGGATCTTTCAATTTTTCAAGGTCAAATCTGATTCTTTGTTGGTTAGGCTTTTTGATCATTTTCAGGTGGAGGGGAAACATTATCATTAATAAATCATGGTCACTTCCAATATCTGCTCCTGGAAAACTTAGTGTTCTGGCGATATTCAGTCCCTGTGCAGAATCGTTTTTTCACCAAGATGTAGTCAGTCTGGTTGTGATGTTGTCTGTCTGGACTGTGCCAGGTCCATTTTCTAGATGCTATGTGAGGACTGAATGTGTTGGCTAGCACAAGATTGTTGTAGGCAGCAAATTCCAAGAGCCTGAGTCCTCTTTCATTTGTTTCTGCATTTCAGAAGGGTCCACATGTGCTTTGCCAGTTTGTCTGTGAATCAACTCCCACCTTTGCATTCCAGTTTCCTTTTACAAACAGAATGTCCTTCTTGGGTGAGTTGTAAATGACATCTTGCAGTTGGTTATAAAAATTCTCCAGTTCATTGTCATCATTGTTAGATGTGGGTGCGTAGGCCTGTATGATTGTGATGTTGAAGAAAGTCACCCTCAGGCGGATGGTAATGAGCCTGCTTGAGACTGGGCAGCAACCCATAATGCTGTTCACAATGCCCTTGTGGACAAGAAATCCAACACCATGGTTGTGTTTGTCCCCAGTTCTGCTGAAGTAGAGCTTATGCCCTTCATCTGTTGTTATTTTGCCAAAGTTTTTCCAGTGCACTTCACAGAGACCAATATTGTTCCAGTTGTACCTCTCCAACTCATGTGTAAGTTCTTTCAACTTTCCCACAGCCCTCAGTGTTCTAACGTTCCATGTACCGATGATGATGTTGTCTCTCCCACAGATCTTGGTAGTGGGGGCACCAGTAGCATACTTGTCACCTCCGTCCTGGTGTGCAGTGGAAGGCACAGTCATTGTTGACCTGGGCTGTGACCGATCCGGAATGGAAGAATTGTTAGTTGTCTTCATGTGGTGTGTCAAGGGCAAGATACAACCTGGCGGAGCCCATCCCTCTCCAGACTGGATGACCACATCCGAAATCCACTGATATAATGTGGCATGCCCTGGCCCTGAGCACATGGTCATTGGGCTCATCTTGCAGCCATTCCTCCCTGGCCATTGACTTCATCGAGGAAGACTTTCGCCCAGTGATGCTGTGCTATCATCACACATCATCACACTATTTTACCCATAGCTGGAAGGCTTGTGGTGGCGGAAGCATCTTATTCCATCCTGTATGGATCCAATGGACCTGTACCACTGTGTTCACAGACATACCTCTTTTGTCAAAAACAATTTCATGCTGAAGGACTCTTGTTTTGCCATATTAGCCACTAATGGCAGTGTCGTTACAAGAACTTGGTGGGTTTTTCTCCAGCTGCATGTGACAGTAGAGCACTCTCTCCTACTGCATGCAAATCAATATCCTTCTGGCATAATTTGTATTTTGCAAAGCTCTCTGAGAAAGATCTCATTATCCAAACTTTATATTTTTCTACGTCTAGCCACCATAGTTGGAATCGGCAGCCAGCCATTTCAAAGCATATAAATGATTCAAATTTAATCCATGGCTACATCCACGCTTTGAACAACTGGAAGTTCAAAATGTATGACTGCGCAGTGGCCAGTTGTGGAAATTTCTGTTCCAGCACAATCTTAGTGAGATATCATTTTTTGTTGTTTTTTTCCCCTTTCCTTTTTTATTTAAATCTGTAAAATGAAAACTATTTATCAATTCCTTTCAGTTTCAAGAAAATCAAGGCTTTTCAAGGTAACCAGACAATATTTTGAATTTTCAAGGTGTTTTCAAGGCCTTGAGGGACAAGTTCATTTTTCAAGGCTTTTCAAGGTCCCCTGTTTATATGTATGTGATGACTGGACTTTCCAAGAGGCTAATTCACTTTCAGCTTGCTATTGTTTGTTCGATGACATTTACAGAGAATGCTATAATGTGCAAGCAAAACCTTGATCATGCAGGCATTTTGCATGAAAAACAACTGAAGGTTAAAACAACTGAAAACCCCTGTAAAGTTAGTATGGTTCCCTGACCAACTCCATTGAATCTAATATAAAAACCTGGAGCTGGACCAAACTTGGGCATGAAAATATCTGGATTTGACCACAATGATTGTATTTTCCTTTTTTTTTTGTTGCTCTTGATCCACAAGTCCATAATTTAGGAGTCATTTCAAAAGGTTGTATGGTAAAATTGTAACAACTGGCAGATGCTGATGATCAGGCACCTACCCAGGGAGTTTTTAATTATTAATATGTATAAATTACAAAATATTAAAATTCTTAAAACATTACTATCTTATATTAAACAGTGGTAAAATTCAAGAAGAAAAAGTAATTTTATAGAATGTTCCGTGCTAATGAGTAAGCAGTGTTATCTTGACTCTAAGACTATTTGTCAATTACTTAGTACATATTCTTCTTTCCATTTGTCAATGACGTAGTCCACATTCTTCTTTTCAAGTGTCAATTACTTAGTCCATATTCTTCTTTTCATGAGTATTACTTAATCCATATTCTTCTTTTCATGTGTCAATTACATAGTCCATATTCTACTTTCCATTTGTTAATGACGTAGTCCATATTCTTCTTTTCATGTGTCAATTACAAAGTCCATATTCTTTTTTCATGTGTCAATTACAAAGTCCATATTCTTTTTTCATGTGCCAATTACATAGTCCATGTTCTTCTTTTCATTTGTCAATGACTTAGCCCAGATTCTTCTTTTCATCTGTCAATTACTTAGTACATATTCTTCTTTTCATTTATCAATTAATTAGTCCATATGTGCTCTAATATTGTTTTCTTGTCCTTCCAAGTTTAGTCATGCCAATGTAATGCATCGGCTTCGTATGAGACATATATGTCTTTCTCACTTTTTTCACAAGATGGCTTAAACTGTAAATTGTTACTTCAGTAAGTGTACAGATATCTTTAGAGTCAGTATTTTGCGTGTTTATTATTAAATATTCATAATTTTTTAAAATGTATGTTTCCCATAAAATTTATCCACTGAGAGTCATTTTCTAAACCAGTTTGATAATAATGTGTATGAACTTGACAGTGAAATTCAATTCATTGTTAGGCAGGTAACATATTTCTCAAAGAATTTTAATTGGCTATATTAAAATAATAAAATATTCTAGGTCAAAAACTACTTATATTAATACAATATCAAAATAATATTTTTTAAAAAACATGATGCAAAACTGAAACTAATGACTACAAAGCTGACCTCCTTTTTAAAGACTTTCTATCATCTGACAATACTAAAGAAAAAAACAAACAGATACCTTTCCAAAGATTGTGTGCTTGTTTTGCAGCTCGGGTGTGCTTCCCATAGTGAAGAAAAACTGACTGCCATTATCATTTGGTCCAGCATTGGCCATTGCCACAAGACCTCTCCTAACAAACCGAAGTCGTGAATGAAACTCATCCTGAAATTGAGAATCATGGCAAAATCAAATAACTGTACTTGTATATTTGTTAGCTGTCTTGTTCAAAACACAAAAAAAAATTAAAAATGTTTGCAAATTGATTCTTTAAGCAAAGCATTCATTGTCTGATCCAGAATGTCAGATAGATAAAACTGTATAAAATGTGTTAAATGATGCATCTCAAGATGGTTAAGTATATAACTAACTTACTTGCCTGGGCTTGACATTAGTTTTTTAAATAACTTGCCCAGTCTTCAAGTCCTTACTTGCCCTAACCAATTCATTACTTGCCCAGAGCAAACAGTAACAAAATATACTGATACATGACTGAAGTAATAACAGTAACATTTATTTTTTAAAAAGTTAACAAACTAGAATACAAAAAAGTCATAGATATAGCAGGAAATATTAGATGTAAATAAGCATGTTTCAAAACAGAAAAATACTGTAGCTGAGTAGAAATTTATTTTTTAAAATATATTATTTTATAAAAAGATTTTTGTGCAACAAAAATAAACAAAAAGAAAAATGTTAGAGAAAAGACGAATGGTCAGTAATTCTCAAATCAAGCCAACTGTATGGCTCTTTCCATTTTAACTAAATGTCTGTCTATCGTAAATGAGTGTGTGCACATCAGTGGGATGGCTCATTTTGTCTGTCATAAATGAGTGTGTGCACATCAGTGGGATGGCTCATTTTGTCCATCATAAATGAGTGTGTGCTCATCAGTGGGATGGCTCATTTTGTCCATCATAAATGAGTGTGTGCATATCAGTGGGATGGCTCATCTTGTCCATCATAAATGAGTGTGTGCATAGCAGTGAGATGACTCATTTTGTCCATGTGCATATCAGTGGGATGGCTCATTTTGTCCATCATAAATGAGCGTGTGCATATCAGTGGGATGGCTCATTTTGTCCATCAAAAATGAGTGTGTGCATATCAGTGGGATGGCACATTTTGTGTGTCATAAATGAGTGTGTGCATATTAGTGGGATGGCTCATTTTGTGTCAAAATGGATATATGCATGTCAGTGGGATGGCTCATTTTGTCCATCATAAATGAGCGTGTGCATATCAGTGGGATGAGCAGTCTTCTATGAATTACACTATGAATATGACCCAACTTCTATGAATGACACATTGAATACGACTTGTTCCATAAATATAACCCAACCTCATTAATGACACCATAAATATGACCAGTCTTCAATGAATGACACCATGAATAGAACCAGTCTTCTATGAATGACAACATGAATATGACCAGTCTTCTATGAATGATACATAGAATGGAAGTTCAAAGCAGATCAGCATCAGTAAACTGAATGGAATCCACAGCTCTCACTGGTTTACAACATACAGTTGTTGGTTACAAATTCATTTAAACAAAAAAAATGTCTTTCATTCCTGTTAATTAATGTGATCAGGAATGTAATGCTTGCATAAACAGCTATTGTTTAAACAAACCTATTACAACAAATATGTCACATCAAGCTCCTATGATTCATATAAACCACTGTATTATCTAAAACGTTTATTACCAAACTTCTGTTACAGTATCAATAATGGATTTCAGCACACACATTAACTTATTAATCACACCTGGCCTAGTATTCAATTACAACCATTACATCTACTTAACTCCGACATAATTACTGCTTGTAGAATCTTCCTAAATATCTGAATGCCAGAAAATTTACTTGTTTAATGATTTCACAGTTACTGGCTTTTGATTCACTGTGGTAAATTCACATTATGTACCATTCAGCAACTTGGATTTCTGCAGTGTTAACAAAAAAATCACAAACAGAATAATAGAAAATTTCACCACCTATAATCTACATATATAAATTGTGATGTATGCAGATGTTACGCATTACCTTAAATGGCTTGCCGTATATTGATTCTCCCCCTTGTCCAGTTCCTGTTGGGTCCCCACCTTGAACAATAAAGTCAGGAACAACTCGATGAAATATGGTCTTATCATAGTAACCTTCAAGACACAGCTGAACGAAGTTCCGACAAGCTTTTGGTGCCTCCTTGGACCACAGCTCTATATCAATATCCCCAACTGAGGTTTCCAGCAGAACCTGAAATAAAAATGTATATCACAATGAAAACTTACAATGCTATAAAAAACAAAAAGAGTAAGATCCTAGATTAAATTTACAAACTACTTTTTGACAGTTTGAAAGACTGTCCTAAATGATAAGCATATAAGTATTATATGACAAGTATAATATGCAACTTAAACCAAAAACTGAACTATGTCTCAAGCACTACAACATTCTATTTATAGTCTTTATCAACAGGAGTGTTAAAATTCTTAACCTTAGCTTCACTTAATATTCATCTTTCTGAATTTATTTCACTGGTTAAAATATGAATATTTCTTGAGACAATATTTGGGAAACCAGAGCACAAAGAGCGACTTTTTCTACAATGTCCCTGTGATTATATCATATACAAAAACATCTGACTTGCTCAGTATGATGATTTGTACACATCTGAGAAAAGACACTGAATCACGATTCCCCTAAAGACTAGGCTTTATATAGCCCAGCTACATGTAATTTACCAACCATGTTGATCATGATGCTGTAAATTTCTCATTATGATCAATCAAACTCAGCAGACTGAGGCTGGTATATGTAGATACTCATGTGTATTGACTAAAGTCACTAGCCGCAATGAATATGACAATTTCTGAGCTCATGGGAATATTCCTATCTAGGGATGTTTCCAATATCATATGTTAAACGATTTAATAATGATGGTCTCTACGCTGTCGCACTTTAGCAATGGGTAGGTTCTGTTTACATGTATGTGCACTAACATCATGGGTTTTCATGTATATAACAACAAACTGATGGAAAGAAACCACAACCTGATGTAACTTTTATATGGTATATGAACAACTTTAATACCAAACCCAGTAACTTTTTTAATTCCTTAATTCCTAATTTTTTGACTGGGCCTTACACAAGTTGATTTAGATGTCACAGGAAGTTTTTATGCATCTAGTTAAAAACAGCTAGTACTAGGTCAATGCTGAGAGCCACTCACATTGATGTCATTGGAAGCAAAGTAATATCAGTGATATTTCAATACAATCTCCTGACAAAATATTACCCAAAATGGTACTTACATTTAATACTAATTAAACCTTTGGCTCTTATCGCAGCTTGTATTAGCTTAGGAATGGAGTCATGAAGCCACCTGGTGTCAGATGTCACCACAGTATGAATGAGATCAGCCCTAGATTGAAATTCATGTTGCCTTTTTCAAGCTAGGATTTAAAGGTCTGCCATATATATTTTAACAAATATTACGGTTTGGGGTCTGTGATGGCCAGGTTAAGGATTCATTTTTTAACAATTTTCCACTTCTCCTCCTAGCAACATGGACTGGACAATTTTCCTCCTCAGAGGATAATTCCCCATTTTGAAATTCATTTACAACTGTCCAAAAATTTTCATCACTGATGCTCAAAACATTTCCAAAATATTCTTTATTACTAAATGCACATGATAATGGTGTATACAATCTGGCTGCCATACTTAATTGGATTTCTTCTAAACTTAAACTTTTATTCTTTGCCCAAAATAACTTCAGATTCATTGCTAAAAATTACTTGACAACTTGCTTCAACTGTTCAGATCAGTGCATCCCAATCTTATTTTGCTCTGACCCAAAAATAACCATCAGCATGACCTCCGACCCTCCAACTTATGATACGATTTAGAAAAGGCACCAAAAACAATGTTCTGAAGACCCTTTGTGACTCTACTGAGGACCCCCATCCCATGACCCTGATCTGGATCGTAACCTGAGATTGGGAACATCTGGTTCAGATATATGTCTCTACTTATACCATGAAACACATTATGCATGATTCTATTCAGAAAATCAATTTTACTTCCTTTCAGCTCATCTTCAGAATCCTAAAGTAAAAAAACAAAATTGTGATGCTTCAAGAATGATTAACACCAACAATGATTCCAAACTGCCTGAATGGATTTTGTGAGGCCCCTCTGTCTGTAGAGAGTGTTTTACTTGGCATGAGTGGAAGTAGCAATGGACAAATTTGCAGGATATGGTGCCAATCCTGGTATCAAGAGGATATCACTCTAACAGCCATCTAGGTAGGCAGATAACTTTAAGCTATTTAGCTGAAGGTTTTAACCTTAGAGGGCTGGATTTGCAAGGTAGTAGTATTAGGTAATGTAGTTGAAGAAGAAATTGCAACGTCTAGTTTTAACATTTCTATTTTTTTCAAAAATGAACAAAATAAAAAGTCATAACTCTTATACACGTGTTCAAAGGGATGTAACTCTCAAAGTTATAGAATTTCAGAATTTTCTGTTGTTTGAAAAAAAAAGCCTTGCCCAAGCAAATATGGCACAATGTTAGTAAAGAAACTCCCACCTGGTTTGAGCCACGCAGAAAATGAGAGTACTTGGGATCCCCTGGTGACATTCAGGATAGAAATTATAAATTGATGAATGAAATGCTTTGTGCCTTTTTTTATACCATTGATGGTTTTAGTTTTTAAAATCAGTAAGAGGTACAAACAAGTGGGAGGGTAAGCAAACACTATACAGTACAGTACTTACTGCTGCAGCAAAACTAGCTACAATGTCATAGCCGTGACTCTGTTGAGGCTATGAAGTGATCCTATGAATTGCAATGGAGCAATTCAAACAGCTGTCAAAAACAAAAAGATGACAGGAGTAAAATTCTACCACCTAAGTAAAGTTATGCTTTTCAGAAAGTTTGGCTTATGACAAAGTTGTTAAGCCTATATAAGATAAAAAATACTACTATGTTTACACTAACCATACCTTGACCACCATGACTGATAACACAAAATTCTTGCAGTAATTTGCTTTCCAAATAAGACTTGCTATACCATCTTTGGATATTCTATGATGCGTTATTCAATGTGGTCCACATTTACAACAACCTATTTATATTTTCAAAGAAGGATGCAGTGTCCTGATGACACACACAGAAATGGGGCTGACAATGGAAGTAGTTCTTGCCTGAACAGTGATCGGGATGGATTTTTGACAAACAGGACAATGGCCCCTACTTTGCAAAAATTTATTGTGACATTTTTAAAATCAATGGGACAATTTTCTATCAAGTACTGTTTTTAATGTAGTTATATATTATTTTGCTTATAAGTAAATAAAGGATTGTTAATGTCATATTTTAAGTGAAATTTAAAAAAAATACAAAATACTTAACAGTTAAGTAAATTAACTTTACTGAATACAAAATGCAAAATATTGGCTTGCAAGTTCTATGAAATAACTGATGACACCAGCTGCTTTATACTAAATAAATGTCTATTCTTATACAACTAGTAGTAGCCCGTAGGTGAGAAAAAGAAAAGAACATATAAACATGGATCTGTCATGATGCAGCCCAAGTACAATGTATCTATTTTACAGTATTACATCATACTCTTAGCTAATTTTAAAAAATTAGGCAACAGGCTGTCACAATATTTAAACATCAAACTTCAATTGGAAACTGTGATATATTCACAACCTTTACATTAATAATTTTACACTGTTTGAATACTTTCACACTGTTTAACTGATCTGATGTTCTTTGTATTACAGATCTATTTTTTTCTTCTTATTCTTTCCAACAGAAGAACATTGTTCATGTTGATGTTTACATGACTACCAATAGCAACCCTGACTGAGTAACTGATCAATATGATCAGCATTGATCTCAATTTAGTAATAATCTGATTTTGCTGGCTAAATGTTCATTCACTGTCCGCCATGTGTAGTGGCAGCATTAGAGCAATCCGTGCCAGCTTGATGCTGTCCAGGATGTCATCCTTATGGTGCCCAGTCAGAAGCTGCTATAAATGGTACTTCAGTGACTTTACAATCACCTTGGCCTCTCTCCTTTCCTTTCAGACAGCTTCTTTCAGAAGATCAGGAGGGGACACTGATTCCAGGTCAAACTTTTCAACTCCAATGTGATCCTTGAGTTAATTTATTTCTTGATTACCATACACAGTGGGGTTGGGTTTATAGTTGATACTTCTCATGCTAAGTACAAAGAAGGCATCCATAGGAGAAACCGTTGCCTTAGGTTGGATGGCAGCTGATTGAGGAAGCTACTTTTAATAAGAATCAGGTTCGAACAAAGACAACCAATATACACAGTATATCTCTTTGTACTTAAGAACCTGATGATCTAAAATATCCTGAACTATGTGTAGTTCTTTTCCCCATGTTCGAGATGCATGAAAGCAATAGAACAATGTTGTTAACCATGTTTGATTATCTCAATTTTTTAACCTTGTCAGTGGCCTGGCTGGTACACAGTCAAATGATGGGCCATACAGCTTACATGGATAAGATGTGGTTGCTTCCTCAACAAAAAGTCTTTCACGCCTTTGTCATTTCCTGTCATAGCAGATGCTATGTCTGAGCTAAAAGCCACTATTTTATTTATAGGAATGTTCCTATTTTCTAATTCCTGAAAGATAACACTACTGAGTCCTACACCTGTTCCATCATTGTATTCAATACTGCGCAAAAACACAGTTTCAGCAAATGATGTGCTTGGATCGAGCATTTAATGTCATTCTCTTTTTGTTTGCTCTGTTGGTGCCCTCATCAGCTAGTATTGATATATATGAGGATTGTGCTATTTGTTCATAGCATCTTGATCAAAAACAGTATTAATTGTCTCAAGAAGTTCCTTAGGCGTGTTTTAGCTATCATAATTTATATGTTCAGAGATGTTCAGAATTGCAATATTTACCCTACGTGTTTTCAATAAGCCCATCATACTTTCATACTTTGAGAGTAGCAGATTTTCTCCAGCTAACCACATGACCACCATTATTGTCCTTATCATTGCCTCATCTTCTTCAATGTAAACTGCTTTCAAAATCAACTTTTAACTTGTCTGACAATAAAGCACTGGTTATGGTCATCAATTATTTCATGTCAACATAAAGAGCTTATCTTCATGACAAAGCAGCCCTGTGTGAATGCATTGGCCTTTACTTTTTCTATACAGTTAATGCAAAACATTTTGCCATACTTTTCCATCAGCCATGGCTATATCTTAAGCCATTTGGATTAAAATTAACGTCCAGATTGTGAGATCATACTTCATTTTCACTAATTCATGTCCTGATATCCTCAGATACCCTACTTGTTAAGAAACTTGCAAGTGATTTTTTGTTATTTGCACTAGTCTTAAGTCAATTTTTCAGAGGCATGCTTGTGAACAAACTCACCTATTGTATAGCAGATAATGTCATGTAAATGTGTTATGCGTATCGCATGATACACATGAGTAAAAGTGTAAGACAAAGAATGACCTTGTTTACAATCACACCAATGATCAAATTAGCAATGTACACAGGGGTCATGCTACCAGGCGAAGTGGGTGATTAAGTCGCCTAAAATATGTAAACTTCGCCTTCATCTGTTAGGAAAGCAAAAACGACTTCGCCCTATGATTTTTTTCGAGGTACATTGACAAATACCTTTTGAGATGCCCCCTCGCCTTAGGCAGGTTTATTCTAGTATTGTGTTGTAGCTAAAGGTATTCTTCAAGCCATCAGTAGCTAGGCCTAGTTTTGATATCAATTACGCTGACAAATAAACTCTTGCACATTCACAGGCATGAGTTTTGATAACTGATTGACCATTAACTATTTCCCGAGTTGGCAACTAGGCCCCTATCACTACCCAATTTGCGCATGTTATCCTTTGATGATACAAACATACATACTTGTGTTTCGAAACTTTAACAATAGTATGCATATGTCAGTTTGTGTTTTAAAATGGGCGATCTGGATATTTTAACTGCCTCTTGTACACTATTGTGTCATAAAATTAGTTTGAAACTCTAAGTGTACCAGTAACGGCTGAAAAAATGGCGGACATCGTTAGGCCTATGTCTGGGAAGTAAAAGTCCCCTAAATTGTCTGTTTTCGTAAATCATCAAGCAAATTACAGACAAATATACAATTCATATAAAGCAAAGCCTAGGTATTATGTTATTTAAGATTTAACTTTAAAATGCAATTATATAGTCAGAAACGTATCAGACAATGCTATATTGTGGAATTGGCAAGAAGCGTTGTAAGGTCAAAGTTGTTTTCTTACTGGACTCGTATTTGTGAAAATACGGAAAAAAGCTGCGAAGCAGATAATATTTAATCAATGCCTAAAATTAATACAAGTACGTAGACAAATAAATAATTCATAAATTTGCAATCCTTTCATGGACTGTTGTAATGAAGCTATACAAAGTGAGTCATTACATTACGAAAAACCCCTCCTTCTAAAAATAGATGCACTCACGTCGGTGTTGATTTGGTTAATATGAAGGTTTAGTTCATATTCCAACTATAAATGAGCCATGTCTGTAATTTTATGCATTTTAGTGTGTTATGTGTGAATAGTTACAGTAATGTTTCATCCGCAACAAAGAAATGAGGACACTTGTGCATTTGCCCTCATGTACATGGTACAGGGGTTGTGTCAAACGCATTTAGAAATCTTTGAAAGTGCCATTATTATGAAAATTTAAAAAGTATATAAAAAAAATAAATACAAAAAAATATTTAAAAAATTTTTTATTAAGGGTAGTTGATTAAGCATTTTTACCAACTTGCAATTACAATAATGTAATCTAGTTACTCAGTCAAATTTTTTTACAGTGCATTTGCTGTTGTTCTCTTTTAGAGTCATATGGCCAAAATAACTAAGAAAATTTTCTGCTTGAAAATAAAGTATTGCTTAAATCCAATGTTAAATGCAAATATGAATACTGGGAAATTGAGGGCATAATTCAAATAAGAGAACACACATTTTATATATATATATATATATATATAAAAATATATATATATA
>JAECUM010020641.1:0-28583 GCA_016617855.1 Megalonaias nervosa | reverse complement strand
GTATTTCTGAATTTATCTTACAAGCAATTTTATATAGTTTACAAAAAGTCACGTCTGCCGAGGTTCCAGCCACATACTTTTTCGGTCTGAATATACATAATTTATGTCTACACTACGCATAGTTACTTACTAGCAAATGTACTCTTTACACTATTTACTTGCCTGTAAAATCCTCGCGGACTACAGTTTATTTCTCAAGTCTGACTGATTTTTAAATGATTTTCAAAACATCATCGAGTCTGGTTACTAATTGTTTAATTTGATTTTAGTGTTCTTGTATTCCTACACGAAACGATAATATACAAAGAAAAATAATAATGAGTGTTCTATAGGTTTTTTATTTTGATTCCATTGTGCTCGTAACCCTAAACGACATGATAATACGCAGAAGTATGAAAAAGTGTGAGTGGTCTAGAGATTTTTAATTTTGATTTTAGTTTTCTCATATCCTTACAAGTCGTGTGAAAACGCAAATACGTTAGGAGCCTATGCATGGCAACAATTAAACTAATGAAATGATGGATAGTTCAGTTGAGAAATATGGTTGCGGTAAACATTACAGCAGCGTCGTTGGGAAAAAAGAAGGGGGAGAAAAGGAAATGAAATCTTCTTTATGGTGGCCCATGAAAATGGGAGTCACCTTGAAAAATATATCTTTTCTCTTAAGATGAAGGTAAGTGGAAATTAATGACATTTTCATGAAGCAGTATCCGTGGTTCCCAAAAATGCTTAGATATCCATGCATTTTGCATTATTTCTTCGTTTATAACTTATACAGCATAATTTGTTTTACTTAGTGAATATTTCTCAAAAAGCGTTATTTCTATTCTAGTTTTGATTTAATTTATGTTTACTTAAATTGGGCAGCAAGTTCTCACCACTTATATGTTGTACTATTATCGACCGATATGCTTGAACGCTTATCGCTTTTGCTCTTAATTAGATAGGAAATTACTCTTGGGTCATGATGACCGATGAATGAAACGGGCACTCAGTTGTATCGAAATGTCGATTCATTACTGATTTATTACTCCAAACAAGTCGGATGGCAGGACAGTGAACAGGAAAGAATAGACACCCTACATGTAGGTTAGGTAGAGCGTTAGGCTTTAGCACAGTGAAGATTTAAGACCTAAAAGTTTCCTGTTATGATCACAGGATAAATTGAGCTCTATTTCATAACGTGTTTTGCCTAAACGTCATGGCTAACATTTGCCGCTAAAACCTCCAGTTAAAATCATCCCTCTATGATCAATTGACTCTTTCCTGTTTCTATATTCTAGCACATGCACTTCAAATCTAGAATACTGAAGGGAACAAACAAAAAGCAGATACTAGGAAGAGTGTAAACTAGTTAGGTTGCTTTCATAATCACTCACTCATTTTTTACAATACTGCCACTCTACATCTCTTTCCACTTTCAGCCTATATCTCAATCCTTACCTACGCATGATCAGGAACGGGCAGGTTATTGTTTTAGAAAAAAGAAAGGAAGACAAAAGAGAAAGAAGAAAAGTGGATAGATTCTTGAATATTTAATGTAAGATCCCTAACGCTGAGACAGGGTAAAGTAGTATGTCAAAAGTAGAAATTGGAACTAGAAATTACCCTAGTGACTCAAACCTATTTTCCTCCGTTTTTTTTTTTGTTTTTTTTTTTGTGTGTGTTCTTTTTCAGACACTCAACATGTACATATGATTTGACTGTAAGGTTGCACTGGAATCTAACTCAGATACACTGACGTGCAAAGTAATGACAGTAGTAATTTAGATCTGATTACCAATCTGTCACGAGACGTACTGCTATATTAGTATCGGCAAAAAGAAGGCGAGTCAGCAACTTAAACCTGATGGTGTGGAGGAAGAGGAGAAGAAGGTCGAGACGGAGAGAGGAGTACGTATGCGTTGATGTGTGTGTGTGTGTGTGTGTGTGTGTGTGTGTGTGTGTGTGTGTGTGTGTGTGTGTGTGTGTGTGTGTGTGTGTGTGTGTGTGTGTTTCTGTGTGTGTTTGTCTGTGTCTGTGAGTGTGTCAGAGAGAGAGAGAGAGAGATTATAATGGGGTAACTCAGTAAACTTGACTTTGCCAAGTAATTTGTAATTTTTTGTCAAGCAATGACTGTTTGATTAACACGTGATATACGCAACACATGTTGTAGATGCCTCTCAGAATTCCATGATGGGCGGAAATGTGTACAGAATGATGGCGATGTTGACTGAATAATAATGTCAATGTCCTGTCTCTCATCAACGTTTGAAACTAAAAATTATTAAATTTTTTTAAACAAAAATGCGATATCAAATATTCATGTTAAAAAATAATAAAATTACCTAAAAGTTCCATCATTGCATTAGAATAAGATTCGTCATAACAATGTCATCGTGTTTGATTTTATTCCACCTGCAGGCTTTGAAAAAGAGATGATGTAGCATAATGTAATAATTAAGGTACTCTCTAGTTTAATCGGTTTTGGCTCATCCTAGTAATTAAACGAGTCGTACAGGTAATAAAAAAACAATAAAAATATAGCAGGAAAGCTTAATAATAACAACAAAAAGAAAGCAGAAGAAAAATTATCAGTTACAGCCTGCATTCATTTATATTTGGTTAAAAATAATTTTCTCTCCCCTTTTATCATCACATCGTACCGAGTATTCAGTTTTGTGTTTACAATACTGGTCAAGACATATTAGATTTCATTGTAAAAGGAATTGTGCTCAAAAGCGTCTGTGAAAATAAATGCTAAATTATTAATATCATTATTAGGTACTGGAGAGTCAGCTAGGTTTGAAACATGAGGTATATATATATATAGTGATATAAATGTTATTGGAAATTCATTGTGATAGATGGAGATAATCCAACTATTTGAAGAAGATGAAGAATGTTGTGGGTGCAGAATGTGTTTACATGTTGATGCAAACGTGACCAAAATACACTCCAGTAGGTATCATAATGTGTCTATATTCTACAATTAGTTATGTATAACAACCGGCATTGTTCACATGCAAATAGCTGACATGGAGATTATGACCGATCTTTGTAAACTGACCACTCGGATTTGAACAGCTCTGACCTATATATTAACAAATATTTCTTTTTAAGCCTTTTCTTTTTCACATTGTAACGACAAATAAAAAAGGCCATTGACAGATGAAATGAAAATTTAACGACAGATGTGTAAGTTCATAAGATTGGAAATTGTATGGTGAAAACTGCATATGTGACCTACCGGGTCCCTGAAGGATCTCGTAACCGACAAGCATGTGGAGCAAGAATGTTAAAAACTACCGGTAAACTGTTCGGCTTGTTACCTACCAGGTGAATCTCTGTTACGCTCTAATAGATAGGCAGTTGCTCTTCTGTGATGCAATGAGGCAGAAAGATGGTTATTGTCTTTAAAGCAAAATTCACAGCAAAATTTACAATCTCTGAAAAGTGTTTGTTTTTGTCAATTAATGATTGAAATGGATGATTTACAGACTTCACGAACTAACGGGGTGGAAGCTTGACCCCATTGTACTTTACTGTGGAGCTGCTGAGAATAAAGACAGACCGTCGTCACTAGATACGTCGCCGGTCTATCCTAGGTTACTAACTCTCTCCTCCGCTGCAGAATACTAAACAAAAAAGAAATAAATGGTTTTCTCAAGAGAACACGACACTGTGTATCAATCACCCCGCGTTCTCGAAATATAATTTTCACCATCTATATTTGTCGTTATAAAGTTTTTTCCTCAGTTTTATTCCAAAGATACCGTTAAGTGTATTTAATTTATATCGTGCGTTGGCTTTCCTCCATGATTATATGATATGTATATCTATATTATATGATTGATCTTGGTCAGTAATCGTTATGAGGGCCTACCTGACTAGTGACACTTATTATGTAAACAACCTAATACAGAGCTAGTATTTCTCTATGATTATAGATTAAGTATTCAGATCATTATTAATGGAAATAAACATGTTTACTTGAGTTTGAATTCAGGACGTTGCTCATTGGTGTTCCCATTGGTTTACATTTTTTTTAAATTTTAATTTTAATTTTTTTACAAAATCTTTTGTAAAAGACCTGACCTTATTTGCAACTTGGAATATTCCGGAAATTGATTTGATGTGAAAATGATCCTGACCCTTGTCCTTAAATTGTGTCTTATGTTTTTATAATAAGGTTGATTATATTAGAATTGCTCATTCCTACCTTAACACTCGAAGTGGAATAGATCCTATTCGTGTTTAATTTTCATTTGAGATGATTTATTTATTGAAATTATTCACTGGGATTGCAAAGTGCTCATTAATAAGTCTTGGAATAATATTGGGATTATTCTGTGAATTGATTCAAGGACATTTGGGAGTACATCACTGTGATACATCAGGACTGTTAACATATCGTCACATTCCAGGCAATTGACACGGAACGCCACTGGAATTCATTTTAAACTCTATTCATTTGGACTTGTGGAAAAACTTTTAGGACTGTTTGGGATTTAATTTACAATAATGAAAAATTGTTGTTTTTTTTTTTTTAAAAAAATGTTCTTCGTATTCTAGGAAATAAATTATTTGTTGAATTTTACAAAACTTTAACGTTTCGTGCTTTTCTGTTACTTAGTTTAAGACCATAGAGTCGTAACACCATAATTACATTAACACCATAATTACATTTACTTCGCTCTTTTTGTTACCTTGTGTAATAAGCCCTCATTAATCTCAACTGTTCAGTGTGTCAAGTCACTAATGAAATCGACATTTCAAAAATTAAGATAATCCCATTAATTACGTCAAGATGCAGATGTAGTAGACTATCTCTTTTGTCTAATTATAGCGTTTAACTAGTATATATACACTTAGCCTGGTTTCCTGCTTAGTATGCTCCCTGCGTTGCACTCCGTTATTCTAAGTCAGGTGGCCATAGAACACAATTAATTTTACTATATATTCTCTACATTTGTTTCTCAGTACTGAACTTTCCACTGTGTGACAATCAATACAAATCATATGTCAATCTAAAATACCTTCAAAGATGACTTTACGGTGAAGTTCTTGTCAGGGGTTGACCTGCATTTTTTGAGAGGCTGAATTGTAAACAAAACACCATGCAATGGAACACAGATTTCACTTCCGGATCATCACCAAGGCCTTATTGCTCACTGTGCACTGTCGCCGAAATACACACAGACAACCACACCATAAGCTCATATTCTAAAGAATAAACAATTGCCTTTAAATCCTTACCAAGAATGCCTAAATCTAACTCTTGTATCACCACCAAACGGAGACAGGAAAAAAATGATCTAAAAATAGACTGGGACTATATTCGTGGGTACTGAACCGGAACTATTAATTGTGACCTAAGGCCTGAAAGGCCCAATTTGTATGGCCAATTTTAGTCAAACTTTTATATTTGCATGCCACACTTATTTCAACTTTAAACATGAAGTTTTTTGGAATTTCCTTGCAAACAAGACATGTGACAGCTGTCAGAAAGTGTGTAGTGGTGGTGTTCCCCAGGGTGCAAGTTGTGGTCCAAGTGTTCTTGAGAAACCAAAACTAAATTTGCTATATCTTCCTTAATTACAGGAATTTTTCAATGCAGTAAAAACCTAAATGTAATACATGATAAGGCCTGTCTGAAAATATGTTTGAAATTTAAAAATAATGATATATTAAATTTTAATGGAAATTTAAATAAACATTTAAATTTTAAAAACTAAATTTTTTAAAAAAATTAAATTTTCACACAAGTTATAAGATTCATTTTGACAAATTTAAGGCAGC
This sequence comes from Megalonaias nervosa, assembly GCA_016617855.1. Lineage (NCBI taxonomy): Eukaryota > Metazoa > Mollusca > Bivalvia > Unionida > Unionidae > Megalonaias > Megalonaias nervosa. The sequence goes on along the minus strand of JAECUM010020641.1, from coordinate 22,802 downwards.
AAAGTTGATTAATGAATGATATTTAAAACAAATGGTAGTTTGGGTCTGTACAACTGATAACATTTTTCCCAGGGGTACTGAAGCATGATAGCTCGCAGTGATTTTGGCAGCAAATTGCAATATGCCTATCCAGATGCATATAGGTGTACACACTAAAGAAACAATGACAGGTGCTATGTTCCACATTTATTGTGTCAGGTACTTGGGCAGTTGTTTGTATAACTAATAGTGCACTCAAATTTAAAGTTTTGGTGGGACCACTACCATGTTTTATAGCAAAAATGCATTCCATTTTAATGTCGATAACTACAAAAGTCAACAATGTGATAGGTAAATACAGTTTCAGGGAGGTTCCACCTTACTGAACCATGGTGCGAATCTCTCTCATGAAGATCTAAGCCATGTCTTTGAGGTGCTGTATATCAGTGTGCTGATATGAACTAATCTTGGTCACTTATAGCAGTACACTGCACATGTCCTTTATGAGACCTTGCTATCACTACTGGACTACTGGAGAGCTTCCAAACTGATCCAACTCTAACACTTTGTTCCAGATACCAGGCCAGACCTGAAAATATATAACATGTTTCACTTAATTCTAGAAAACTGTAAGATGTAGGCAAATGAAATTAAAATGTGTTGGATATGGTGATTTCAAAATAACATTCAGGTTGCAAACATGGGAAAAAATAGTAAACTTGACAGAGTGACACTCAGAAATGTGAAGCAATGGGCATGTATTAAAGTGATAAATGCATCCTAAAAAATAGATGATGTTTCTACAAGCATATTTAGCCATTTACAGGTTAAATAACTAATCAGGTAGAGTATGTATCATCAAGTTTAAGGCAATGTTGGAACGGTGAGGTTTGATCATTGGTGCAAACATTAGTACATACCAGTATACTGGAAAGTCAAATGACAATGTACCAAATTAAAATTTATTACTATAAGCAATCTTATTCATGAGGAAAATAACAATTTTGGATATTGCGAGTGAATACAGCCAAATGTGGCCACACAGATCAACTATAGGTACCAACAGATCCTATATCATCAACCAAATGTGAAATTCTGATCCCCAAAACTTGTAAACAAGGATGGACATTTGCATGTGTGGGACATATGCAATGTACTTATTAAAATCACATGTGCAAACATAATTCAAATGATCTGTTTGAACATTTTTAGTCTATTTTTAAGAGTGTTGGTTACCAGTTATTAAGCTCAATGATTCAATGGAATCAGATATCAGCTGATGCTGCAATACCGCACTCTGTCAAAGTACTAAATTGAAATATGTTACCATACAGAGGCATATTCATGATGAAAATAACATCTTGGATATTTGAAGTGCACACAGCCAGAACTGAGCCTTACAGGTTCACTATAGGTACTATGTCAGCCTATATGATGTACTGAATGTCAACTTTTGATCCCAAACATTCTAAAATATATGCATATTTGTTCATGTCAGCTATGTAACCATGTTAAGATTAGTTGTACAAAGTTAAATTCAAATAATCTGTTTGAATATTTCTTATGTAATCTTTAGAGTGTCAGTTAACAAATATTATTAGTAATTAATAATGCATAAAGCAAAATGGATCATTAGAATTCCCATAATATCATCTAGGCCACAATGCCGCACTACATCAATCAATATCTTAAAGAAACTGAACAATAAAATGGAATGCATTCTGTGTTCAACTTACATCCTTTTGCTGTTTTCTTACATGCAAGGGTAAATATACCTGGGGAAAGTATATTTTATCCCTTTGACCTGTATTTCATTCTCTGACAGCTTAATATGATTTTGTAGAGAACTTGAGCAGGTTCTAGTATAAAGTCTTCATCTCTGTCCTCTCACTAAATACCCTATAACTATGTTTATAAACAATTACTGATAGCTATACAAGCAGATATGTGTTACTCAGGAAGTCACCCCATCATAAACACATAAATTAACTGCTTGGACCCCAAATAAATAGTTTCAATGACCTAAAGGTACAATACAAAATAGAATTTTGTCTTCATGTATTTTAAATGAAGGTCTCATTTTGACTTACAAAGATATTTTCTCTGATAAAATTTGACAAATATCCATCATTTGAGCTTGTATATGGTGTAGGATTATATACATGCTGATATCATTTAATATCATTCCCAATAAATATTATATATGTGCATTTTTGGTGGAAAAATTTTATTTTTTAATTTTTTTAAAAATTTCATTTAAATTTTTAAAATAAAAATCAATTTTTTATTTTTAATTTCATTCTTATATATTTAAAGTCATTATACATAACATATTAAAATTTCATGTGTCTATCATTAATAATAAAGATTTTATACCAGTTTAAACTTTACTCAAATACTGCACTGACAGGCCATAGAACACAATTAATTTTACTATATATTCTCTACATTTGTTTCTCAGTACTGAACTTTCCACTGTGTGACAATCAATACAAATCATATGTCAATCTAAAATACCTTCAAAGATGACTTTACGGTGAAGTTCTTGTCAGGGGTTGACCTGCATTTTTTTGAGAGGCTGAATTGTAAACAAAACACCATGCAATGGAACACAGATTTCACTTCCGGATCATCACCAAGGCCTTATTACTCACTGTGCACTGTTGCCGAAATACACACAGACAACCACACCATAAGCTCATATTCTAAAGAATAAACAATTGCCTTTAAATCCTTACCAAGAATGCCTAAATCTAACTCTTGTATCACCACCAAACGGAGACAGGAAAAAAATGATCTAAAAATAGACTGGGACTATATTCGTGGGTACTGAACCGGAACTATTAATTGTGACCTAAGGCCAGGTGAACGCCGACACCATATTGTCACGTGATCAAAACAAATGGCTACGTATGGAGAGATCTCGTTAATCTAACTGTGGCACATTTATTCCTTTAATATTCTGTTTGTTAGTGACACAATGCTAACTTCACTAATACTTTCGATTTGGACTATAGCAGTCGTTATCTTGTGTTCAAGCTTAACCAGCAAATCGGCGACGTAGGTATTTTTACAAATATTTCTACAATTAGGCGAAGACGAAGTATAGGGATACACACAAACAATATTTTGTTAATATTGCACGTTTCCCACAACGTCATCTCAAAAATTCCTTTTCCAATCGATTCCTTGATAAATTTTACGTCGAAATTTATATGAGGTTATGTACGGCAGCTTTAATTTTACCAAAGATTAAGACAAAAATATCTTCCCCATTTTACCAGGGGTGAGGGTAACGACTGTTTTGCAAATATGGCACATTTCACACCGAGTCATCTAAAATATTCTAGTTGCAATGAATTCCTTGATCAATTTTACATAAATAAGTATATATAATTTTCCATGACAGTCATCAATCACCTTATATCAATTCCGACGTAACAATTATCAAGTAATCGATAGCAAATGGATTGTTGGTACATGATGTAGTCGAAATGTACAATATTTGCCAAAATATCGTCACTTTCGCCCCTTCGTAGAAGAGGGTTGTTATATCGATCCTAATATTTAACAAAATTTGGACTGTCATGGAAAATTATATATACTTATTTATGTAAAATTGATCAAGGAATTCATTGCAACTAGAATATTTTAGATGACTCAGTGTGAAATGTGCAATATTTGGAAAACAATCGTTACCCTCACCCCTGGTAAAATGGGGAAGATATTTTCGTCTTAATCTTTGGCAAAATTAAAGCTGCCGTACATAACCTCATATAAATTTCGACGTAAAATTTATCAAGGAATCGATTGGAAAAGGAATTTTTGAGATGACGTTGTGGGAAACGTGCAATATTAACAAAATATTGTTGTGTGTATCCCTATACTTCGTCTTCGCCTAATTGTAGAAATATTTGTAAAAATACCTACGTCGCCGATTTGCTGGTTAAGCTTGAACACAAGATAACGACTGCAATAGTTCAAATCGAAAGTATTAGTAAAGTTAGCATTGTGTCACTAACAAACAGAATATTAAAGGAATAAATGTGCCACGGTTTGATTAACGAGATCTCTCCATACGAGGCCATTTATTTTGATCACGTGACAATATGGCGTGGGCGTTCACCTGGCCATAGAACACAATTAATTTTACTATATATTCTCTACATTTGTTTCTCAGTACTGAATTTTCCACTGTGTGACAATCAATACAAATCATATGTTAATCTAAAATACCTTCAATGACTTCACGGTGAAGTTCTTTTCAAAGGTTCACCGGCATTTTTTTTGAGAGGCTGGATTGTAAACATAGCAACATGCAATGGAACACAGATTTCACTTCCGGATCATCACCAAGGCCTTATTACTCACTGTGCACTGTCGCCGAAATACACACAGACAACCACACCATAAGCTAATATTCTAAAGAATAAACAATTACCTTTAAATCCCTACCAAAAATGCACCAATAAAACTCTTCTATCACCACCAAAATAAGAGAGGAAAAAAATGTTCTAAAAATAGACTAGAACTACATTCGTGGGTACTGAACTGGAAGTACTAATTGTGACCCGATGCCACCTGACTTAGTATAGCGGAGTGCAACGCAGGGAGCATACTAAGCAGGGAACCAGACTAATATACGCTACACATAATTAAAGGAGTAGTTCCATTAAATATATATCACCCAAAATTTGCTAGAATCTAGTGTGGGCTATAGAAAGCTTTCTGCATGGTTCAAGAAGAGTGTGTGTGTAATTTAGATTTTTAAAGTAGCATTAACAATTTTTCAGTCATATCGCTACGATGTCTGCAGTGTGACAGTTTATAGTGATGTTTAGCATTGGAGCATCATGCCGCAGACATGTAGCATGATGTCCCACCCACTCACATTATCCTGACACCAGGCCGACCAGTCCTAACATTAACCTCTTAATGCTGAGCGCAAGCGAGGTAGCTGTTAGTAGCAGTTTTGAAAGTCTTTGATATTATAATGCTGGGGTTCGAACCCGCGACCTCCCGTATCCGAGGCGAACGCTCAACCACTATGCCACAGGAGCGGTGGTTCAGGAAGAGAAGAAAATGTACAAATTAGATGCCTATAGATGCATTCCGTTTATCTAATGAATTGTAGACACGTTACTAGAAGAAGAAAAAAAAACCAACAACAAAACATTAGTATTATCTTCATGATCATCTTTGGTAGTTTGCCGATGATACAGTAACTTGTGGACAATTTGTTTTTGTCTTACAGACGGTATGGTAACATGTGGTGAATTTGTTAACGGCGTGCAGATTGTATGGTAACTTGTGGACAACTTGTTTCCGGTATTTTAGCCTACAGCAATCATCTCTTAAAATAGTATTACAATCAGATATCTCTTCTAGTTTTCTATGCCGGTTTTTGTCCTTCCAGACCTAGTGGAAGCTAAGGATATTGGCATGAAATACGTATGAATTAATTAAAATCTCAATAATATCAAGTAAATAAACGCTATTAACACATTGAAGTCGTCACAAATAGCCGTAAATCAGATTTATAACGTATATATCGTAATTAGCAAAGGGTGAAGGCACCGAGTAACTTTAAATGTTAAGGTTGAATACAAGGACCAGCCTCTGTCCAATCTTCCAAATTTTATTTGCACCTTGCTATTGGTTTTTGATGAGTAATGAAGACTGGATGCATAAAAATCAGCCATTAAAATGTTAATATTTTTTTTTCATATTTGTTTCTTTCGTGTTATATAATTTTGACACGAGCGTTTGAATGTGCTCAGTCAAATACTGTCAGCTTGGTTTACTCGGGTCTTGTATTTCATACTGTCGTAATATCATAGAATGATAGCGTATACGATATTATTAAATGCATCTAATAAAATCGTTAGAATAAATGTTAATATATGTTATCGATACATTTCTTTTGGAAAAAATAACGGCACTCTGGAAGATTTGTTTTCCGTAATACTTAAATACCGTTAGTATTTTCGAACAAGTGGAGTGAACCGCAAACAACATGGACTATGATCTGACTTCGCAAAAACAGCTGGCAGATCAGGTGTATTTTGTTTGTTCTACTGTTTACTCCAAACATTGTGTATACTCCCAGATCTGCCAACGTAATAAGCTACGGCAGATCTGGGTCTGTGCAGTTTGCAAATGGACACAGCTTATAAGCGAGTACAGACGGTTATATGAATAATAAAAACCACATAAATAACTCTTCAAGTGCAGCAGCGAATTCAAATGTCAGGAACCTTTAGCTGAATGACAGTGATGACGTAAAGAAATAAAAGCACTTGTGACACATAAATGTCGAATATATTAATTTGATGCATTGTAATCGCTTGAACAGAAATCTAGGTGTCATTTGAAATATTCTACACTGAAATTTATCAAGTTTGCATCTCAAACTGTCGATAGCTTAGTAATGATTTTGCGTGTTCCAGATAAATCAGTTACCGGAAATGGTTTTATCTCTCTTAATTTAAAAGAAAGTTTCTCCACACCTGGAAGAAGTGATTTTTTTAAAAAGAAAAATGCTTCGAATGAGACGATTCAGCTTGTTTATCTCAGGAGTGTTTAATATGCACTTAGTCTAAAAGCATCTGCCAGTTTGCAATTTGTCTGACAAGTGCCAAATTATTCCGAATTGATGATCAAGCGCGCGAGCTAGGTAGCCATGCCAACAAATGTATTATGGAGAATATGTTTTTTAACCTTGATTTATGTCAGAAGAATCTCTTGTCAAGATTTCCCTTTAATTAGAGGTTACTAGATGATTTGAACAGATCTACTTTTTTATTATACATGAGAAAAAGTGTTTCCATGCTGTTTCAGGTAACATTTAGAGTCCCCGTTATTGAATTACAGGTTCATCACAAACGATTCAGTGTAAAATCCGCAAATTTGAAATGTCAGGGAAAACTACTTCCTATTAAGGTCGTGAAAGAGATTTTAGAGGTCATTTCAGATCAACTTTTGTTGAAATGGAGCTACTAATATCAAACATATCTATTTAGAAAAGATAACTGGTCGTTTACAGGCATCAAAAACGTTATATTTAGTTAGGAGAAGAAAATTGGTCGTTTGCAGGCATCAAAAACGTTATATTTAGTTACGAGAAGAAAATTGGTTGTTTACATGGTTGAAAAAGAGATCATGTCAAGTTAGAAAAGAAAACTGTCTGTTTTCATTGATGAAAAATCATATCTAGTTAGACAAGAAAATTGGTTATTTGCACGCATGATAAACATAATTTCTAGTTAGAAAAGAAAATTGGTTGCTTGCATGAATAAAAAACAGTCATATCTAGTTAGACTAGAAAATTTGGTGTTTGCTTGCATGAAATACGTCTGTGACTAAGAAATATAATTTGTTGGTGTACAAAAAGTAAGGATGCATATCGGTATGAATAAATATGGATTTTTACTCACATCTCACTATAAATCGGCTAAATATCTATTCTACTACCTGTTCAAACAAGAGTTTTATTATCTTCAAGGTTGTAGAAGCCAGTGTCTCGTCGTTCAACTTTGTCTTTAATTTCCACCCTGCTATATAAAGCCCTAATCAGTGGAGGCACGGAGGGGGTTACATTGCCCCTGGGGCGCCAGGCGAAAGAGTATAGGAGTAGTCGGGAGCTTTTATTTCAAGCTGAAATATTTTTAGTATTTCACCTTCACCTTAATGTAACAGTGACAATTCTTCACAAAACTTATGGGGAGTGGGGGTATATTATAACTGTTCTAGGTAGCCCCCGGGCGCCACTAAGAACATTGCCTCCGAGAGCTTAAAAACCCTCATGCTGCCACTGGCCCTAATGATTTTCAGCATCACACTCTTTTGCCTTCGAAGATGGTACCGATTTTTAATTGCCATTTGTAAGATAGATGAGGAAATCTAGTATTATTTCTACTGAAAAGACTGAGTAATACGCCTTAACTAAAACCGGATATCATCATCACCGTCCCTTTGATTTCACCGTACTACTAGCATATAAAATGCCTAACCTATACAGTAAAGTGCCTAACTTACACAATTAAATGCGTAACATAGACAGTAAAATGTATAACCTATATAGTCAAATGCCTAACATATACGGTCAAATGCCTAACCTATGCAGTCAAATTCCAAACCTATGCAGTCAAATACCTAACATATACAGTAAAGTGCCTAAGATATATAGTAAAGTGCCTAACTTATACAGTAAAATGCCTAACCAATACAGTCAAACACCTAACCTATACAGTCAAACACCTAACCTATACAGTCAAACACCTAACCTATGCAGTCAGACTCCTAACCTATACAGTGAAATGCCTAATATATGCACTAAAATACCTAACCTATAGTCAAACGCCTAATCTATGCAGTCAAAATCCAAACACACACAGACAAATGCCTACTATATACACTAAAATGCCTTAACTATACAGTCAAAAACCTAACCTATACAGTCAAACGCCTAACCTATGCAGTACAATACGCGTCTTTATTTTGTGTATTGCAATCCAAAAGGCCAAGTTTACTTTGGAGCATAATGACTCTGAAACTGATGACATTGGGGTTCAGGAATCAGAAAATCAATTTGATTAACTTACAGTCCTCTTGATATATTATTGTCAATCTATTTATATTTCCTTTCATTTCTGGCATCGATCTTGCTTGTCCTTTGCTTATATTTCAAGCGTCGTTATTTCTTGACCTTTCCTATTATTTCAAGCATCAATATGTATTTTTCTTTTTTTTCTTTTTTCAAGCGTCGATCTTGCATGTCTTTCCTTTTATTTCAAGCGTAGATCATGCTGGTCCCTTTTACCAAAAAGAATTTTCCTGTTTTTCTCCAAGCAAAGTGTGCAAGAATGTACAGATTGTTCCTGTTCTAGACAATGCTATTTTTTTAAAATAGATTTTGCAACGAACATAATTATGAATAGCTTTCTGGCATGCAATAACTATTACATAATCCACTCGTCTGCTTACATACAATTCAATATATAACATTGCTTTGTAATAAATGTCAAGGCGAATTGCTTCAGAGAAGCTTCCAGGTTTAGCTGTCATTGCTTCTGCACAAATTATGCCAATGTACAGTGTCTTTGGTGACCTCGATATGATCTAAGAGTACAAATATGGTACAAAGAGGTAAATCATACCAATCATTTTCTGTTTCATATTCATACTCCTCTAAATACAAATATGCATTTTTTTAAAAAGAATATTAAAAAAGTATTTGCTGGTTTTTTTTTTTATTTGAAATGAAATTTAATTTCCTCCAAATTTGAATGTCTAGACAACTTCGACTCCATTCAGGTTTTAACTTATTCTTTGACATATTGCTGTATACTTTTTCCAGCATTTCTAAAGGTGTTGTTAAAATTCTTGCTATATACTTTTCAGGTTCACAATCAAGCAATGGGTGAAATAACGACACAGGTGTTTTAGAGTATATTTAACACCACACGTGCAAGATGTGATTGGATGCCACATTAGGCTAACCCATCATTATATACACGGGACTGTAGCGTAGGTCCTAGCCATTGCACCCATCAACCCAACATCACATGGTTACTGGTAATAGAATGGTTCATACCATTTATCAGCTGTTTTTTTTGTATGGAAAGCCAGTTTGTATTAAATGTATATAACAATGAAAGTCTAAAAAAGAACATTTTTAAACTTGAAAATTTTAAAATATACATACATGCAATTGGTGATAAATAAACTTTTTTATTTGTGCAAAAAGTACTTTTTTGAGGCGTAAAGAAATTAAATAGCTCTGCACCGCACCAGGATTTTATCCAACAGAAACCACATCGTAGTTAAATGGCGTGTCTTACCGTCTATTAATGATATAATTTCATTAAATGGCGTGTCTTACCGTCTATTAATGATATAATTTCATTAAATGGCGTGTCTTACCGTCTATTAATGATATAATTCATTTCTTTAAATGGGTCCTTCACATATTTGATGGTTAAAAATTACTTTGGACATAAAGGACACTGCTTACTTACTCAACCTTAACCCACCTCTGTTATCTACCCATAATTCTCGGAAGAGTTGGTGTGGATAATCCATCTTTACAAGTCAGAGGCCTCATACCATGCATAGGCCATTTTCTTTCAGCCCATACGCAAAGCTTGACTCTCATGGACATGCCATTTTACACAAAGCTTGACTCCCATGGAAATGCCATTTTCTTTTAGCCCATACTCACAGCTTGACTCCCATGGATAGGCCATTTTCTTTTAGCCATAACACACAGCTTGACTCACATGGATATGCCATTGTCTTGTAGCTCATACACAAAACTTGACCCCCATGCATATGCCATTTTATTTTATCCCATATACACGCATACAGTTTTACTCTCATGGATATGCCATTTTCTTTTAGCCCATACATAATGCTTGACTCCCATAGATATGCCATTTACTTTTAGTCCCATATACATATATAAGGCTTGATTCTCATGGGTATGCCATTTTCTTTTAGCCCATATACACGCAGAAAGCTTGACTCCCATGAATATGCTATTTTCTTTTAGTCCCATATAAACGCATGAAGCTTGACTCCCATTGGGTATGCCATTTTCTTTTAGCCCATACACAAAGCTTAACTCTCATGGATATGCCATTTTTTCCCACGTGCAAAGCTTGACTCCCATGGATATGCTATTTTCTTTTAGCCCGTACATAAAGTTTCACTCCCATGAATATGCCAAGTGGTGTAGACCTTGCATTGCAGTAATTTTAGACTTGGTATGCATAATTAAATTTCTCTACTTCTCGATAAATGTGGATCTATGTACGTATGTGTCAGCTTTGGCATGCAGTTGAGGTCTACGTGAAAACAAAAAAGTCCATCCGAAATATTTACGTGAAAACAAAAAAGTCCATCCGAAATATACCAATAACCTAATAATTATGTACTATAATTTATACTTTGTATAAGTTGCAAGATTTCTTATCAATGCTTTAGGGAAAAAAATACTTAAATAAATATTCTTTCTTTGATCTTTGCTCAGCTGATCTGTTTATTCATAAAGCGCATGAATATATCTGGCGAGCTGAATGGCGCTGCAGGAATGGGTTATTGGCTTTATAATGAAAACGTAATTGTTGGTACGAACTGTTTTTCAGAGGCAAATTAGCCTGAGAGGAGACCCGCCAAAACTAAACGAGTATTTATCAGTACAAATTTAAGAACCAATTAAGAAACATACAACCTTCATTGAAACAGAAATTGAAACCTATAATGTCCTCTCCTATATTCTCAGTTTTAGCATTCACGCCAATAGAATTTAAATACCCATCCTCACCTTAAGGATGACCGTTGTGAATATTTGACTATTTAACGGTTTCAAAAACTGATACTGTTGTATAATCAAGTTGTCCAAAGCAGTTCAAAATCACTTAAACAATGTTAGATAAGTGTGCATTTTCTTGCGCTCCTCGTATTGGAATATCTATCCAAAAACTGGAGTAATTACATAGAAAGTATTGTCTATAAATTAAAACTACGCAAAGAAAAGAAAATGAAGGTTAGTGATTTTTCCAGTATGACATATTTATTGAAAACCCATCAGGGACTGAAAGCTCGTGCAGCCCATGTACGACATTTGCAACATGTACTGCAAAAAAGCTTTTTCTTTCACGTGGATTTTCTTTCTTTTTTCTTGCACTGTTTGATAAGAAATAAAGTTCAACAAATTTAAAAATATAAAGCAGGATTCGCAACCAAGACTTTTGACGGCTAACCCTTTCCAAAATTCATAACACCACTATACATTAGTCACAAAGTGACGTCGTATCGACGATGTAATAATACAATGATAACGTCCTTTCGAGGTAAGAAGTAATTGTTTATTTGTCAAAAACGGACTACCTCAAATTCTCAATAAATCAATACCAGTAAACGCTTACCTCTTTATAAGGTTGCCGGTAAAGTTTTCATGTTGACGAAAATATTATTGTTGATGGTAATTAACCCAATACCGACATGTTTCTGCGATAATCACGTTTATACTCCATTCTAAAAAGTAATAAACATGATATAGGTGATGAAAATCAGATATATAATCTGTTCGCAGAGTAATAATGTTGGAAAATCTAGTACTGGTAGAATTACACGACGTCCCGATAGTCTAAGAAAAAAAAAAAAGAAAAAAAAAAAAAAAAGAAAAGAAAAAAAATGACAATTGGTCGCATCCATAATGGACGAGTAAAAAATAGGAGGGTGTTCTTTGTTTTTCCACTTACTGGGACAAACTTCTTCAATCTAATTTACTCTCTGAACTTGCCACCATTTTTGTGCCAGAATCGATGGACAATTTTCGTACACTCCAGACAGTTTGCAGAATGGAATTATTCCAGTTATAGATGCGATCTCTTACACCAGTCATTGTGTTGAAAAATACTGAAATTGAAAGTTTGCACAATTCATTTCCATGTCAGAAATGTTTTTGACAAAAAGCAACAAACACCACCCTCCAACCGCCGACCCCCAAATAAAACAAACCCCGCCAGTATAGTACTCTTTCTCTTTTTGCTGATAAGGCGTCTACATTTATGTAAGTAATCAAGCATTATCAGCGCTTGAACAGGTTCGTTTGCTTTCAAGTAGCGGATGTAAAGATTTTTATATAAAGTCAGATTGTACAAAATGTGAGTCTCCACCCTTTCAGGCGGCAGTTTTACCGATATTTGCGATTTCACTTCTTTTCAACGAAATTGAAACAAAGATGGCAACTCGGTTAATAACCAAAGTTCTCGCTGATATTCGCAATAGCGGTTATACCGGTTATACCGTCATAGTATTTTTACATTCCTTCAATTAAAAAAAAAAATTACAATTTTTGTTTCCCTTGGCATCAGAATCTCAGGATACCATTTTATCACAGTCGGTACACTTCGTCTACAGTGTGTGCAGTTTCATAATTTTGATATTATACGTGTGAACATATCACTTTATGTGATTCTGATTGGTCCAAATAAGCCCATGAAATTATTGTGCAGTATTCTCTTTACTGATTGGCTGGGATCGTGGGAAAACGTTTTTAACCCCGCCTTCTGGAATGTTTTGTTTTGAATGAACATTTTTTGGCGGCAATTTTTTAAATCGACTCGCGAAAGGAAATTGAGGAAAAATTATCTCGGCTGTCTGAATATGGATATGTTACCCCCACAGGGGTTTGTTATATCATGTTTAACAATATCATCATAAGAAAAATGGCGTAAAACTACAAGACAAGAACAACAATAAGAAGTAAAACTAAGGGTATTGCTTATTTGATAGCGGGTGGCGGTATATCTGTAACATAGATATGGAATCCACCGTATATACAAGCGTGGTTTAAATGTTAACTTAAAGAAGTAAATAAACTCACCTCTGTTCACAGAAGAATCTGGACATAAATGGGTCTCCTAACTGACAGAACTTTATCCAACCACAGCATCTTTACGCAGTATATATGGGATGCAAATCCGACTCAAATAGAAATTTGTTTATGTCTTCTGTACAGTCAATTGTTCCAGATCAAATACTGCAAATATCCGGTCACAAATGCATTGCTGTAAATGTGGGAATTTTTGCATCCAGTAATCCTATTTCACATGAAAATCGAAACAATGTAACGTTTAGTTCTGAAAGTGACATTTTAGGGTAAACATGTACTCTAGGCCTACTGTACTGTGTACCGTATCAAACAATGTGGCAGCATCACATCGCATTGATCATTCTGTTTTGAAAAATGATTTTGTCATTATAAAATGTTCTGTTTATTCGGATGGAAGCTTTTTCTTTGATTTATAGTTTGTAAAAAAGTACAATCTACTTTTACCAGTTCAACTTTGTTTGGGACTATATTTTATGCACAACAAATGAAAGGTGCACCGTCTGTCAGAATGAACGAAATTATTCGTTCTTCTTTCTATCTAAATAATTTCCACTGAAATAAAAACTATGTGATAAAAAGAATCTCAAATGGGTAATGATTTAATATTAAATTTATGAAACTCGTTGAATAATGTCCGCTTTTGCTCGCCAAGGCTCGCAAAAGCTGGAGATTATTCAACTCGTTTCATAAATTCAATATTAAATCATTACCCATTTGAGATCCTCTATATATACGTCAAACGTCACATGATTGACAAAGGCACGTGCGAAAGTCCCGCTACAACCAAATGATTATAATCTAATTGTATCAGTAAGTCTACTATCTACATATACTTAACTACGTTCAATTCAGGAAAATTTTGGAAGAATCAGAGTTGGTTTCAATTATGTATTAAAATTCGACATACGTTGAAATACTGTAATTAAACATATGATCATGAAGATGAAATGACAGATATTTGATCGTAATGTGCTGCAACATAGCCATAACTTACCGTATGTACTCGCTTATAATACGAGTCCAACTTTAAAAAACATAGACCCTATTTGGCAGATCAGGGCTTTTGTTATTTGTTTAATGATTACTCTTACGAAGCTGTATAGACTCAAATCTGCCGCCACACTACGCAACGGCAAATCTTGGTATGTGCTGTTCGCAGTTGGACTCGACTTATTAGCTAGTGTATGTGGACCATATTCTAAAACACTTTTACCTTCTAGAATCGGTACATATCCTAGAATGACACATCTCGCCGTTATGTGTGTGTGTGTGTGTGTGTGTGTGTGTGTGACTTGAATTTTTAACGGTAGCTTTAACAATTTTTAGTCATATCGCTACGATGTCTGCAGCATGACAGTTTATAGTGATGTCTAGCACTGGGGCATCATGCCGTAGACATGTAGCATGATATCCCACCCAGTCACATTATCCTGACACCAGGCCGTCCATTCCTAGCACTAACCTCTTCATGCTGAGCGCCAAGAGAGGCAGCTGCTAGTACCATTTTTTACGTCTTTGATATGACTTGGCTGGGGTTCGAACCCGCGACCTTCCGCAGCCACTTTGACATCACTAGATCAGATCACTCAACCCTATCTCAACTCATTAGTATTTTCGATATGATTTGCAATTCAATAAACAAAAATAAGCTTTCCTGCATCCTTTACTGTGATATTTCCAAAAGTTTCGATAGTGTGTGGCACATGGATTTTATGCTGACATTAAGAAGTTATGGAATTCAGAAAAACATATTGACTTGGTTAAAAGATTACATAACAAATAGAAATCATTTAGACATCCATGGCTGGCAATACTTTTGCAAATTAAGGAGAACCAAATAAAAGTTTGCTCAATGAAACAGTTTTTGCTCCTTTTCTTTTTATTGTTAAGATAAATGATAAAGCGGATAGTATACAATGTCTCACGCTTATTTGCAGATGACTCATCGCGCAAAGTTTTTCAATTGATGATCTCAGAAACTTTAGAAACGGAAGGGTTAATCTTCGGCTGGTAAAATGTAATCCATGGACTAATGTTTAATTGTAATCCATCAAAAAAGTGACTTATTTGTAAATTGGGAGATGAACTATTTCTATAAACCTCAGTTTGAGTTCCCTCTAAGGTGCGCGGCTGCGAGCCCGCGCAGCTCATTAGAAAATGCCGCGCAGCAGTTTCAAAATTCCGCGCACAAGTTTTGGTAGCAATTAAATATGAGCTAAAGTTTTGTTTAGCTTATGGTAGGCCATTGAATTATTAACCTACTTACTTATCTTTGCGTCAACGGAAGGTCAAGATCTGTGACTGTGTGCGACCGCAGCTGAGCGTACCCAGCAGACCAGCTTGGCGCGCCAGCCTATTGAGAGGGGATGCTGATGCTGGTGAGCTTCCTTGCCGCTAGGCGGCTGCGCCGGCTAGCTAGCTTCCAACAGCTGTCGCCGTAGCCTATAGGCCTTTGTGTCAATCAGATTATCCGTGTCGGATTCCACTTTGGAAGTTTAAACCGGTTTAATACAGCATAATATTTCTTTGTGGTTAAAATTTGTAACCGATGTCGAAACGTAAAGCGAACGAGTCTATTTTAGTCAGTTTTGCAAAGAAAAAGTGTAGTTCTAAGTTTAAAACCGAATGGTTTAGTGAGCTGGTAGAGACAGAACTTCCAACGTCAGCAGAAAACAGACTAACGAAACTGGGCGATATCTTCATTAATCGTGACAGCATTGATGATGTCGTTTGTCAGTTGTGTCTACAAGCTCGTGCTGTCGCCAATTTCAGTTGCGGAAATCGCTGGAACGATTTAAAAATGGATTACTTGAAGCGCCACCTTACTCAGAAAATTCATTTGGATTCGGTGTCTAAATTACGATGCCAAAAATTCGGAGGCCTGCACAGTCTACTAACTGAAAAAAGCGCGGAAGATCGAGAAAAAAGAAAAGAGTTTTCTAAGCGGAAGATTGCTGACATCAGTGAGGTAAAAATTTTGATCGATAACGTATTGCTAGCCATCTCTATGAATTTGTCGATGTTATCGGTACAAGATATACATGACCATATGGTTAAGTACGTTTCAATTCCGGAGAGCTGGCGCAGTAAAAATTACGCCTTCGAATTTGTGGAGTGTATCAACGAGGTTGTCCAACAAGAAATCATAAGTGATCTACGTAATGCCAGTTATCATACTCTCATCGCTGATGAAAGTACTGATATTTCAGTCACCAAAATGTTGATTTTTACACTAAATTCCGTCCACTTAATGACGTGAATTATAAGACAGTGTTTGCCGGAATTTTGAGGTTGAGCGCATGTGACAGCAAATCAATATTTGAGGCTATTAAAAACTTTTATGCAAACAACAAACTAGACATGCAGAAGATGGTCATGCTTACGTCTGACTGAGTGTCCGTTATGCTGGGTAAGGACAACGGTGTAGCTGCACTATTTCGCAAAGATGTTCCCCATCTGCTGCAACAGCATTGTGTTTCTCATCGAGAAGACCTTGGAACTGACGACGCTTGCAAGAACATTTCAATAATGCAGGACATTGAGAAATTGCTCCGAACTGTGTACACGCTGTTTAGTAGGTCATATGTTAAAAAAGCTGCATTTGAAGAGCTGGCAGCAGTTCTGGACTGTGAATCAGTTTCATTTAGACCGCTGAATGAAGTACGTTGGCTTTCTAGACATTTCGCACTGAGAGCATTTACAATAAACATTCCAGTTTTGATTGACTCCTGTAAAGAGCAGTTTGAAGAACATAAAGATCCAGTCTGCAAATACTGCTTCAAGAAGTTGACAAACCCACAGGTTCGTGTTGCACTGATAGTTTTCGATGACGTGGTTGTTTAATTAGCCGAGCTGAACAGGTTGTTTCAGCGGAGTAACCTAACAACAATTGAAGCTTTTCAGTTCGTTAAAGCCAGAACATCTAAGCTACGCGTACAGTACTTAGGAGACATCGTGCACTGGAATGACGAAGTTTGCGCATTTATAGACGGCGACAAAAATATTAATATGACTGCCATTCTACGATTTGTTGAACGTGTGTGTTTACATATGGACATCCGTTTTCTAGAAAAATGAAGTAATGGAGTGGAAGTTGTTCGAAACAATTGCTCTGTTAAACACAGCTGTTCTTGACAGTGGAGAAAAAGAAATTGTAGAGTCGTTTGGCAGATACCGTCATTTCTTCAAAGATACAAATGAAACGTGCGAAAAATTTGTGCGTCAGTATCGTGATTTCAGATTTATAATTTCTGAAAAATTCAAGTCCGGGTTAATGAAGACGTTCGACGACGTAATCCGGTTTGCACTCAACGATGAACAATTTATCATGTTGTCTCGTCTACTGGATGTGTGTGCAACGTTCCAGGCATCAATTTGCAGACTGTGAACGCGGTTTTAGCCTTATGAATGCCATCAAGACCAAATCTCGGAACCGTCTGGAAATGGACCACTTGGACATGATGAGGATAAAATCTTATCAAGGCTCTGGATTAGAAGCCAATCTCGACAGAGTTTATCAACTATGGTCGTCGCAGAAGGATAGGCAGCAGCAACTTAAACGTTCAGCATTATTGTGATGCTAGAATAAGAACTACATGTAGGTCTAGTTTAGCTCAGTGTTCATTAGTAATCATAGCATAACATTTTCATTGCGATAAAGTATGAAAACTATACGTGATTTCTAAGCCATACATCTTCTTTAATAAAAAGACATTATTACAAACGTGTATGTTGTCAGTAGTTACGATTTACAATCACATATGTTTCTGAAAATGTTTTGCTCGCGCGGAAATGAGGCTGCTCAAACAACCGCCAGTTCCGCGCACACAGGAAAAATAGTAGAGCGAACGTTAATTTTTGTTAAAACTTTGTGTTACTATTTCCTCACATCTATGATAAGCTCTTGAAACGCGATTTTGAGTAAGTAAAAGTTTCCAAAATTTTGAAAACAGTCATGAATAAACGCACCATCTCAGCCCTTTCACACTTAGCCTCCGGCGACTTGTTAGCTCCTTTTTATTCTCTAGATTAAGACATAAACACGGCATTCGCAAGTATGTATATGTTAATAATAAATATTTATTTACAAAAGTCTCGTCAATGTATATTACATTACATATTGCAATAAAACAAATAAATGTACGATGACATTCTTTACAAAACAGACTAAATACGAGACTATATGTAAATTCTTCACACAAGAGACTATACGTATATTCTTTGCATAATAGACTATGTGTAGATTCTTTACACCAAAGGCTATATGTACATTTTTTTTACACAAGAGACTATACGTAGATTCTTTACGCAAGAGACTATATGTAGATTCTTTAAGAGACTATGATCTAAGGTTAATACAAGAAGGAAAGAGGACCTAAGGTTAATATAACAAGGAAAGAGGACATACGGTTAATAAAACAAGGAAAGATGACATAAGGTTAATAAAACAAGGAAAGAGGACTTAAGGTTAATATAACAAGGAAAGAGGACATAAGGTTAATAAAACAAGGAAAGATGACATAAGGTTAATATAACAAGGAAAGATGACATAAGGTTAATAAAAACAAGGAAAGAGGACCTAAGGTTAATATAACAAGGAAAGAGGACATAAGGTTAATAAAACAAGGAAAGATGACATAAGGTTAATATAACAAGGAGAGATGACAAGGTTAATACAACAAGGAAAGAGGACCTAAGGTTAATACAACAAGGAAAGAGGATCTAAGGTTAATACAACAAGGAAAGAGGACCTAAGGTTAATACAACAAGGAAAGAGGATCTAAGGTTAATACAACAAGGAAAGAGGACCTAAGGTTAATACAACATGGAAAGATGACATAAGGTTATTATAACAAGGAAAGAGGATCTAAGGTTAATACTGTAATAAATTTTGGAGATGCGCATTTGCTTATAGCGCCCCGTTTAAGGAATTCTTAGATTTGTGTGATTTTACTTGTTTGATTATTGGAATTCGGTGCAATGGAAATATTACTTAGCCCGAAATAATTAGCCAATTATTAGGAGCAAACGTCACGGAGAGAAAAGTGTTAGTGAGTTTCCATGATGCCATGGTCAATTAGTAGTGAATTCAGACCCAAACCGCATGAATAATGTAGTCCCTAATAAAATCTAGTAGTGTACCTTGGTGTTGTGACTGCAGTGGCAGTATTTACGGTAGGAAACCGGTAAATTACACAATGGAATAAAATGAGAAGGGACTCTGCAGATACCGTTTATGTCGCCATGGTGGTAAATGTGATGTAGTTGTATTGGCGTAATGTGCCTTGGAACCATGGATTGACTGGCCTAAGGTGGCGTAGTTAAAATAGTTCCCTGAGTTAGGGGATAGTTGTAGAGTTTCTACGGCGTGAACTGCTGACGGTACGGAAAGTTGATGAAGGGAAACTATGCAAACGTGCGGTTGATAGATATTTGGCAAGTTGGGAAATCTGTGGTTTTACATTGACTAGAGTAAAATTTATGTATAGAATGGACACGTCTGGCTGTCTAACTTACAACTGAAGTTGTATAGAAGTCTTTGGAAATTTGGGGTAAACATATGACTTCTAGCGGGAATCGCGCCAGGGTTTGACACCGCTCGGTCAAGCAAAGACCCCTGGCTTGTAACAATACAACAAGGAAAGAGGACCTAAGGTTAATACAACAAGGAAAGAGGACCTAAGGTTAACACAACAAGGAAAGAGGACCTAAGGTTAATACAACAAGGAAAGAGGATGTAATGTTGGTGTATGATCTACTTTTGGGATATCTTCATTCCGATCCGTCAAACTTAGATGAATAGAGGAGAATGTGATTAATACGATCATCAAATAATTTGAACACAATGTTCAGTTATAGTGATTCGAGTTTCTGATTAATTTCAGCTTTGCTATGTTGTATATATTGTATTGTTCAACTGCTCAGCAAAAATATTTGGCTTATCAGCTGTTTTGTTTGGAAACCAGTCCTACATTTTTGAACACAATTAGTGAGCTAAAAAGGAAACACTGATGAAGTTAAAAAGAAAGAATAGGTCCAACCAAATATAAGTTACTTTGAAAGATCACCATTGGCTTCACTGCTTACTTTGTTCCTTCAACCTGCTTGTTTGGATATATATATATATATATATATATATATATATATATATATATATATATATATATATATATATATATATATATATATACTCAGTGGCGTCACGGGGGGGGGGGTGCGGACCGCACCGGGTGACACCATCAGAGCGGGTGACACTGACTGTCTATAAAATTTTTGAATTTTTGTGCAGGAAGGGGGTCCATGGGGGTGACGCCACGAGTTACCGCACGTGACTGTCTATAAAAGTTTTGAATTTTTGTGCAGGAAGGAGGTCCATGGAGTGACAACCATGAGTTACCGCACTGGGTGACACCAACCCTAGTGACACCACAGTATATACTTTCTCTCAGATGCATATATTTCTTGTCAAAGTAATGTAATAAACTTAGGTTATGGGTTATTTGATTTGTAATAAACCTAGTGTATGAGTTATTTGTATTGTAATAAACCTAGGGTATGTGTTATTTGTATCTACTTCTCCTTTTACAGCTTTGTTAGATTTTCGTGAATATATGTTGATTATAGCTAGTCGGTGATGGGAAGATATTTCTCCAACGAGTGATTAGCCCATTTATAGAAACATAGATCATGATGCACAGTATTCACGAGACTTTATGACAGTATGTATTAGTTTTGTAAAATGGACAATCCCTAATTTCTTCACATAGTAAATTTCTGGATATTGTTCTGTAAACGTGTTGGGTAATTTGAGATGCGAATAAATTTGTTGGTATTGGGTGCTTAAATCGCGTTTTGTATTGCATGGCATGAAGTATTAATATTTGGCTTAGAAAGGCTAGCTGGTGAATCATACCAATGTGAAATGAGAAAAACCGATGAATTGTGAAATTGTTAGAGTTTCGTGGTGTGTGGTCATTAGATGGTTAGAAGAAAATTACTGTACTATTTACGCATTTAAGAACCTTTCATTTGACAACGACTGATGTCATGAAGTCTATGGAAATAGGTAAAAGCATGGACTATTAAGCCACGCACACGCAGGTGATTGATTTGCTAGGTATGAGACTCCTTGCGTGTAACAGCAATATGCAATTATAAATAGCTAACACTGACTAGGCCACAATAACTACCCCCCTCTCTCTCTCTCTCTCTCTCTCTCTCTCTCTCTCTCTCTCTCTTGTTACCTACATTTTTGTATTTATATAGTCGGAAGGAATAAGTAAGTTGAAAAAATATTTTCCCAAACGTTTTGCCATCTATAATAGTTTACCACTTGGGCAATAACATAATTCAAATGTAACCGAATCTGAGATCAGAAACATTCTTAGTTCTTCCTTTTCCCTTCCAATTCCATCTTATCTACGTAGACCCCATTAAATGTGAGTTTCAGAAACAAGGAAAACTATAATATAATACATTCTTCGGTAATTTTATTTCGTTATTTATTGATCAGGAATATTCCATATGTTTAGAAGAATAAATGCGAATTAAATTTCATTCGCAAACAAATAGATCTGTTTATCTCCTTTTAATCAAAGAAACCTGCTGATTAGTGTCGTTAACTCGTTCGTGAAACTAAATGTGTAAATAATACTGCAGAAGAACATAACTTGGCACTGTCCCAAGTCTGGTCGACTGTATCCCATTAATTCACTCTGCAGCTATTACAAGAATAATAAGTTATGAGCAAGACAAAATGTCGAGGTGACTGGAATGTTTAGACTTCTCGTTTATTGCAAGAATTCAAGAACAATGCTTATGATTATTTCCTGATTAATCTGAAAATATTAATGCTGCCAAGTGTTACGACTTACAGATTTTCATTTTCCTCATTATCACTAATGTCGTTATAAATAGAGTTAAATAGAAAGCTAGTGGCACCTCTACATCCCTTCCACCACACCAAAGGGGGAGCAGCAGGGGAGTGGGGTGACCAGACCTTGTTGTTTTTTTGGGTGGGGTGGGGTGGGGTGGGGTGTGGGCGACCAAACTGGCCCTTTTAAGGTCCCGATTCTACAATCCGGGCCTTAGAAAATTGCTGAGATCTTAATTGCCAAAAGCCGATCCGAGCCTTGTATGTAAGCCTGGTTAGCAAGATCATGTTGATGTTTTGAAATCCACAGGGGTACCAACCATTTTTTAAAACCGAAGAGCCACGATGACCAGCGACAAGAGTTAAAATAAGGCCCACTGCTCCCCGATGCGGTCTCCTTCGGGTGCAAAAAAAAAAATTATGGGCCTCGCACGTTGGCACATTTATTGATACTTAACTACTTGATTTGCATATTCGTGTACAGGTTGCTAAACCAAAGATTATATCGAGACTAATGCGATATCGTGTTGCTGGATAGTGTAAATTGAC
>JAECUM010020640.1:0-28462 GCA_016617855.1 Megalonaias nervosa | reverse complement strand
ATTTCACTTTCGAGACAGAAGCGAAAATATGTTCTGGGTCATGTAGCATTTCGACTTGAAATTCCGTCACCTGATTCAGCTTCCGGTAGTCGACACAAAACCAATGGGTGCCATCTTTCTTCTGTACTAAGACTACAGGAGAGTTATACGGAGAATCGGCGGGTTCGGTTCCTTCCAGAGCAATCATCTGTTCGATCTCTTCTCTTACCACTTGTCGGTCCGCGTGGGGAAAAGGGTAGGGTGTCGGCTTGACTGGCCGGTCGTTCACCAGCTTCAACCCGAACTCGACAAGTTACGTTCTCCTGGTTATTTCCGTAAGCACATCGGAATACCCTTCCAGCAACGTCCCTCTCTCTTCCCGCTGCTCCGCAGTCAACGTGGGGTCACACTCCAAGTCCGAGGGTGTCTCAGACCTCGTTTATGGACAGCTCGGGACAGTGTTCACACCTTCCGCATCGCCTTCGGTGTCCTAGGTGACGATCGTGGCGACGACAAAATCGCTGACGGTCTCTCTTTCTCGGTATTTCTTAAGGAGATTAGCATGGTACAGCTTCTCTTTAGTCGGTAGCCGTATCCGATAGGTTTGACCCCCGACATTCCCGGTTACGACGTACGGCCCCCTCCAAGAGATTTTCAGCTTGATGTTTTCTTGGGGCAACAGCATCAACACCTTGCCCCCTACTTCATACTGGTGTGGTTTTGCACTCTTGTTATAGTACTTCGCCTGACGCGACTTTGCTCGCTTGAGGTTCTCCTGTTCAAGGTTACAAACTTCTTTCAGTTTATTTCGCAGATCCGCGACGTACTGATGGGTAGTACGTACCTCTTCGACAGCGTGATTGTCCGTCCACAGCTGTCTCAGTAAGGCGATGGGACCACGTACGATTCTCCCCTACATGAGTTTAAAGGGAGAAAACCCTAAACTCGCTTTTGGTACTTCCCGATATGCGAAAAGCATGGCAGGAATATATCGATCCCAATATTTGGGACGGCCTTCACACAGCTTTTTAAGCGTGTTTTTCAGAGTCTCGTTAAACCGCTCGACCAGTCCGTTTCATTGGGGGTGATACATTGGAGTCGTGAGGTGCTTAATCAGCATCAGTCGGTTCACCTCTCCCATCACGCGATTCATCAATTGTGTCCTTTGATCGGTCATGATCTCGTCGGGCACTCCAACTCTTGACCAAATCCGAAGCAGCGCTTTAGCGGCGGTTTCCGATTCAATATTACGCAACGCGACAGCCTTCGGATAGCGTGTATCGTAGTCTACGACCGTTAAAACATACAGATGTCCTTGCGACAACGCGGGTTTTATCGGTCCGATCAAATCCATCGCGACGCGTCGAAGTGGTCCATTGAAAAGGGGTGTACTGCCCAATGGGACTGGTAGATGATCCGTTTTCGGCGCCATTCTCTGACACTTGTCTCAGATACAGAACGGTTTAACATCTTCCTTAACCCCTGGCCAATAGAATTCCTTGACAAGACGGTCACGTGTCTGGGTAATTCCCATGTGTTCTCCTATAAGACTCTCATGCGCGAGTTCAACACTTCACCTCGCTATTCCTATGGCACGACAACTTGCTTGAAGTGTTTGTTTCCTTTCCTGGCTTGGCGACACAAGATCCCCTTCTTGTATACGAACTTCATTTGGAGTGTCTTTCTCCGTTCCTTCTCCAGCGTATTTATGCAACTGCGTCAGAGCTGCGCCTTCCTGAAGCTTCCTCAACTCGGCCGGAAGTACGTTACTGACCGGTGTTGATGTAACTTCCATCGGCGTCGGTTTCGTCTGCCGCCTCTTGGACCTGGTTTCTACAGCACTAAACGGTGTCGGTGTGCAGGTTTCAGGGTTCGGTTGTGGCAAAATGTAACTAC
Source organism: Megalonaias nervosa (assembly GCA_016617855.1). Classification (NCBI taxonomy): domain Eukaryota; kingdom Metazoa; phylum Mollusca; class Bivalvia; order Unionida; family Unionidae; genus Megalonaias; species Megalonaias nervosa. Next base: position 26,587 of record JAECUM010020640.1, on the reverse strand, counting down.
ATCCCAGTATGACGTCATGTGATAGCCCATCCAAGCATGCAGCTTTAATTTTCCCCTTCAATTACGGTGAATTGAGATCAATGACAGCCACTGGTAACGAGTCACGCGCACTGTTCGCGTACTGGATCTCAATTACCTCATCTGTGTAGTCCTCAGGCTTCACGTATTTCTTGTCGACAAGGGCGGGAACGCTACACCCAGTGTCGTACAAGATGGCGGCACTTTCTCCGTTGATAGCTGAGGGCGCGAGGTTTGCTGGCTTACAGCTTGCCTCCGTCTAACACTCATTCCTAGTGACGACATTCACCTGGGTCTGCCTGCCCTTAAGACAGTCCTTAACGAGATTCCAGGCCCGTTTTCGTGGGTGAGGCTTGTCCAGGTCTGTGGGTGGCATCCTTACCTGTATATCCCTCTCCGACCTTCCCGTCGCCTTGACGGTTACGGACAGCCGGCTCTTCCTGAACCACATGGCGCAACTCAGTGGGTCGGGGTCGGTCCGTACCACCGGAATCGCCACTCTTCGCGTGTGCCTGCTCGTATCTTTCCGCCATCCTGGCGATCTCTTCGAGAGTCCTGTGCTCTCTCTCCGCTAGGAATACTGTGAACTCGCGACGGTAAGTACTCAGGACATGCTCCTTGAATATAACCTCGCGTAACCCGTCGTACGATCGTTTGACTTCTGCCATTTTTATCCACTTCTCAAATAACTCTCGAACACGGTTGTGGAATTGAGAGTGGGTTTCTCAAATTGCACGAGGAAATCGTCAATGGACTCTTCTTTGTCTTTGAAACTCGACATACTTATCTGTACCATTCGGTGGTCGATAACCGGTCGTACGCTCCCTCCAGAACTCGTACTGGAGTCTTCCCTATCAGCGGTCCTAGCTTCTCCCCTTAATTTATCCATTTCAAGAGCGCGAGCGAGCTCTCTTTATTTCGCGCTCGCTGATATCCTGGAAAGCTTCTTTTCTCTGTCCGCTGCCATCCTGGCCAGCTCCAGATCTTTCTGTGTCTCTCTGTCCGCTGATATCCTGGCCAGCTCCAGATCTCTTTCGGCTGCTTTTTCGGCCTTCCATTCTTTGATTCTCTCCTCGATGAACGCCGCTAGGCGATCTCCCTCGTACCCTAGATCTTCCGAGCCCATGGTGCGATACTCTTTAATTATCTGTCTTTCAGTAGCAATTTCTAATGATACTACCAGTAAGTGATACCTTGACTCGATTTATTAAACAATTGACAGATGTTACACGTTCCTAACCCAATATTTACCTGTTGACAATAACTAACTTCGCTCAGGTAAGATATTTTGCCCGATATTTGCTTCACAATTACTGCAAATAACTGAAATCTACCAAGAATGCAAATATAAAAATATAATATACACAAGTTGAAATCATAAAAATTCAAAATAAAAAGGATGGAAAATATCTCACAACTGTTCACTAATACTACCCAATAAATGATACCTTATGTCTAATTCAGATCCCGGACCATGCCGCCACTGTGGAGAATCTGTTTGTGGTGTGTTATGATTGGTTGGATTGAGGTGGGGTGTTCCCAATATTTCATTTATCTATTGTAGAAGTCCCACCTAGGCTCGATTTTGGTTGGAAGTTAAATTAGTGAAAGATTGATGTACAGCTCCAAGCCCACAGTCGGCAAAGCCGACGGTTAAATGATTAAATATACAAAAAAGGTTGACATTCAATGAATAATAATTTAATAACAATTCAATAGTCAAATGATTCAAATTTCCCATGTACATTCCTCTTCCTCCACTTCCTCTTCCAGAATCTTTTTCCTCCTCCATCACCTTATATCCACCTTCTCTCCACCGACTAGACTCTGTCGACCCCGACTGCTCTGCTAGTCTCACTTCCGTCTCCACCTCTTGAAGACTCGGGACTGAACCAGAAGATCTGTCCCCTAAAAAGCTTCCTGTGAAAACACAAGGACGGTACAATATTTTTTCCTTAGCCCTCTCATCTCACACTACACCCAGCCTAACATCAGATAACGGCTATTAAATTTCTTTGGTCACGCATTCATTCACATCGAAATACTCATACGTTCTTGTATGGTAAAACACGTCACAATAAAAGCACAGTATCAGTTACTTCTTATACAACATCAATAAATTGCGTGGGGACGGATGAAAACAAGCCCCGTTCACCTTGCGGGCTTCCTTTGATCTCTGAGCAAATATTTAGCACCTATGTGTGAATGCTACAAGCCTTTGTCAAATGACACCATCGGTCGCCTACTCCAACTCCAATTTCCGGCGGTCACGGTAACCTTGCATGAGGGATTAACACTAGCCTGGCACAATGTTTAGACATCAAATACATTGCTCGTAATAATACCCTAGTTTATACACAACTTGATAGTTGGGGTGAGCAAACGTGACACACAGTTAATTAATTCATGTATTATGTACTTGTTCTGGTTTTGCTACAAGACTTCGTAAATCCTCGATGTATAAAGAAACACCTAAATTACTAGATATTTCTGATACCATGGTATTTATTTTACAATAGAAACATAACTTACAGGTATACTGTAACAATCTATCTTAATAATTTATTCTGATATTCTACATGTGGAACTGTATCTATCTATAATTGTATGTAATGGTAATACACACTGTATGGAAATAATGTCCATCATAATACTTCTGACAGGCAGGTATGGGTAGGTACAACTGATGTCATTTGTATCTTACTAATTACAAGGTAAATAGCCACATATATAGTTTATAAACTCCTCGTGATATATTATATTCAGCTGATGCCTATACGTTTCTTTGATCATTAAATTCTAACAATTTAAAACTGTCGCTATTGGTATGCACTGTATAATTATTATTCGTAGTGATTTTACCGTTTCAGCTATCTTTCGTACTTCATCATCCATTCTATCTTTGTTGTCGTTATTAGTACTCATTCCTTCTATGACATTTCCATATTTATCTCAGTTTTAGAATTATTTAATAAATAAATATATTGCTTCTAAGTTCATTAGAAACTATGTGATGTCCAGCAACAAATCTATTCATTGTAACGACAGGGATAATTTACTATTTATTTAATTGAATTGGTAATAGAATTTTCATGAAGATTGGCGTTGTGACACAACTTTTCACTTCCCTTGGAAAAAAAATTGAAAAGCAAAGTTGTTGGGGTAGTTTCCTGTTTAACTGGTATTCTTTGTTTCTAGCTCCCAGAACTCTTTTGTCCTTCATTTATTAACTACTTACAAAGGGATGTTGGGAGTGGGGGGGTTCTTGTCTGTTTTTGTTGTTGTTGTTTTGTTTTGTTTTTTTTTAATTTTTAATTTCATGTTTCTTTGCTTGTTATTTTTCCTGAGAATTCCACCGTACCCGGTATATTGTTTATTTCGTCCTGGTTTCAAATTTTTATTTTTATATGCTGCATTCTTTTAAAGAAAAATTCACAGTTGACTTCATTGTTACTCATTGCTTTGTGTTTTCTGTAATCCACACCGTTCAATATTCTAATGGCAGATCTTACTATTCGATCATACGTTGTAGATCATTCACCTTGAAAGGTTATGAAAGAAATTTCACCAAACAACTTTAGCCAAAAGAACAAGTGCACCAGTAGCTATTTGTGCAACAACAAATCTAGCAGGATTTACATATTACGTACAGCCTGAGACGGTTGCCATGCCAACCTCCATCCAATTTAAAACCTTGTATGTTTCTTTGTATTTCGCGTTTCTTTTATACACTTCTTTATGTTTGATATCTTTTTTTAAAAAAAAAAATAATATGTAATCTAGTCTCTGAAATTAATTTACTTGTCTATTGGCAGCGTAGGATGTAATGGAGGTACGCATCGCGCCCTCCCACTTATAGTAGTCTATTTATATACTGGAAAGAGACAGCTGTGAGTTTATTGACATTTGTATTTATGTGTCTACTGTTGTACTATTGAATCTAAGAGTGTTCAATGGTTTCAATTTTAAATACGTATCTCATTTTTTGAGCAAAGTATCTAGTTATTATGCAATGTTCTTATCTGTTGGTAATCCATGATCTCTGGGTCAGCTATTGTATAAGGAAAATGTTCCATGGTCTATTGTATTGATCATGTAGGGATTTCTTTCTACAGACATTTGTCTGTACCATTCATAACTTTTTCTTCTTTTCTTTAACAATGTTAGCTTGGTTTTAAGTTTGATGGTATTGTGTTAACAATTGTGTCTTGTCAAAGTCGATGTACTATTATGTAGTAAATTGCGAACTAAACGGTAATAGAAAAATTGGTTTTACAACTCCTGCGATATCCGTGTTTGATGGTGAGCTTATAGACATCTTAAACATTTTCAAAAACATGGTATATGCAACTGTGTGTGCAGAGTTACTGTTACGTTTCAATGGTCTTAAACAAAGTAGCATAAAAAGTATAACCAACAAGTTTATACAACAGTATATCCAACAAGTTTAGCAAAAGTCAACAAATGATTTATTTCCCTAGAAAACAAAAACATTCAAAAGGAACTTTCAGTAGTGTGAATCAAATCCCAAATAATCCTAAAGGATATATCACAAACCAAAAAGTATAGTGTTCAGAATGGAGTCCAGTATTGAATGTGCGAATGTACCAGTAGCATTGAATAAGCTTATGTGCAAACAGTCTTGATGTATCACAATGTATAATGCAGAATGAACTTGAATAAATTCACGGAACTCCAAGAATAATGTTTTAGTGCAAAACGTCAATAAGAACTTTGTAATTCCAATGAATTATTTAAATAATTAAATCCTCTCTAATTATAACTGAGCACAGCCTAAAGCGATTCCACGAAACAGATGTTAATATAGGAATGAATAATTTTGATGTAAACAAGCTTATACGAAAAATTCAGACAACAAAATAACCAAGAAGTTTGTCATTCCAATGGAAATTTCCATCGAATTCGTAAATAAGGTCAGGTTTGTTTACTTAAATTATAGGTAATAGCCTGACAAAAATAAGGTAGACCAAATACCTTCCAAGGGGAAAACCAATATATTGAACACAAATACAAGTAAACATGTTTACAAATATTATCTTAAAGTATTAATCAATCTACAATCATGGAAAAAGTTAGCTATGTAATATTTTGTATACAAATTAACCTTACAATCTACAATCACGAACAAAAGTTAAATGCACAATATAGATATACATATCAGAAGTTATTAACACAGAGTTGTAATGGAGTTTAACAAAAAAATTGAGTGAGATATCTGATAGCATTTGTTGTAATGTAATTATATTTTCATTTTATTCTGCAAACTGTTGAATTGTCTATTAAAAGAAACCCCCTAATCAGTGATAACGTATTGTAGATTGAAACATTTGAAATGATTTTCCAATTTAGCAGCTCAAGACTAAAAATGATTAGTATATTTCTTTTATTATTGTCTATTCGTCTTTACCAACTCTTTTTCATTGAATATTTATTGTTATCTGTGTCTATGTTCCATATTAATAGATATTCAGTTCCTTTTTGTTCTATTTAAATTTTGTAGACTTTTGCATATTAATATATTTCCCAGCCGACTAAACTTCATGAATACATGCTTTCGGTGTGACTTTTGTCAATTTATCAATGATAAAATCTGTACTATTTATATAACCGAAATATATCAACAGATGTTTAAGGTTTTGAAATTAAATAAATTGAAAATCGTACATACGAAGACGATGTTAATGCTATAGATGTACAAGTTCAATTAGTAGTTGATGATACTGTAAATGTAATTACCAAATGATTTGACTCAACTATGCAATGTGTTACTAAAAATTACGCTAGATAAATATGTCGGCCTGAAGAAACTTCCACTACAGCTTGTTGACAAGTTTAAGGATCATATAATAGAAAAACTGTACACGTTATTATGTAAAGTATGAACCTAATGCTAAAATCAAAACAGCAAAATAACAGACCAGACTTAAATAACTTGCTTCTCAAATTAAGGTGGACAATCGTTGGGGATACATAACCGATACATTATCTGAAACCAACGGATGTTCAAAAATAATAAATTGTGTCAGCCATTGAGAACATTGAGATCCCAATGATAAACAAGAATGAGCCGTTTGATCAACAGGTAAAAGAAGCTGAGACTATCCCTAGTCAGAACGAGGTAAGAAGAGTGTGCACTTCACAAGAGGTTAATTAAGGGAGAATTCAGGAATTGTAGAAATAGTACAGACTTTGTAAAGTTGAAACTAAATCTAAGAATGTGATGTAAAGTATTAATATCAATAAGAAAAAAGTTTTATTGCAGCTGGAATTGTTCCAGGCAAAGAAGCTCAAGTACTCGGGCAGTCGGAGAGATGTGATGCATGAATTAAACAGTTAATGAACAATTATCATTAGGTTAAAAATTTAAACAACGTTTAAAAGATATGATGTAGAAATAGCTGCGATAGCTACTGCTGATTGGAATGACAATATCAACTGTTGATTATTTTTTCTGCTTCTTTCACCTGAAGTATAATGTTCAATGTACATGTACAAAGGAAAGGAACGGTGGTGTGGGTTTGCGAAGATGAGGAATGAATTCGAAGGTTTTGTTCTTGCAGGGTGTAAAAATGGAACGACATGATGAAAAAATGTAACCCGCCTGGTTTCAAAGTTATTGCATATTATCCTTGACATCTTACGATTTGGCCAAATAATTTGAAACCAATGTTTGTGAATTTGCGTGTAATAATGTTAAAATTGTCATTTTTAATATTATTAAAATATTTATTTTTCCATACTGTTTTCTCTTTTGACATAGTCATCAAAATATACATATCATATTTTGTTACTGATATGTAAATAAAATCTGTAACATTTCAGAGGATGCTTGTATTCTGTTATGTATATTTAATTTGCTTTGTTTGTTAATTAAGTTTTTTTTAAAAAAAAAAATTATTATTTCATTGCATGTTATTGTAATGTGACATTGTATGTTGGACTTGACTTTGTCCAAAATTGAGTTCATTTCTGTTTGACCCAAATTGATTTAAAAAATTTTATTCTGTGTAGACAACTAATACATAGCTAAATTATCCTCTATATGTATGGGTTAAAATTTGTATTATTATTAATAGAAGTAAATATGTTTATTTGGGTCTAGGTCTAGGTTTTGGAATTTCCTAAGTGAAGTTTATACAATCAAGGTTATGGTTTTAATTTTGTAAACATTGGGATCATTTTAGAAGCTTAATATCCATTAGGGAATGGTTTGTGTTTTTAGAAAATGCAAATTGAGACCTGAGGTCACGTAGAGAACTAAATAATCTTGTAACTGAGAGGATTTGTTTCAGTCGTTCTTTAAGATCTAGCACTTTTAAATTGTATTATATGCTGTGTCCAGTATTTGGGGGATGGGGCTGGAAAATTTATTTCTTCAAATTATTGAATTCAAGTGATTATTTTCTCTGGAAATACAAAAGTGCTCCGGTAAAATTATTGGGCAAAGACATTCACTGGAAATTATTGTGAATTCAAACCTGGAATTATATTACTGTGATTGAACAAAAGACTGTTGACACATCAACACTCTATAAGCTACCACAGACCCATCATCGCCTTCAGTTTTTGGATTTATTCTGGACTTCTACTGAATTTTATTCCGGACTATAAACGATTAGGAAGTTTGTCTGTAATTCTTGGATTATTTTATGATTTTATTTGCAATACCGTAAGTTCTTTTTTCTCATTTTCACTTTGTATTCTAGGGAAATAAATTATTTGTTGAATTTTACAAACCTTGTTGCATTTCACTCATTTCTTTTATTTATTTTAAGAGCATAGACTAGTAACAATGCAAATTAAACATGGATTTTTCTGGACAAATGGTTAGCATGTTTGATTTAAGTAAATTACTTTAGGTAGACAAATTCAATTTGCGGGCTTAATTAGTATTAATATATAGATGACCTGATTAGATTTTCGGGCCATATTATTTTTATAAATTTTTCAACGTATTAGACTTTTGTTGGACAAAAACCTTGTAAGTATGATTAAGCAAAAGTCATTTGAGTGAGTCAAATAAAATTTTTAGGCTTTTCTTGTCTAATCCTGATAGCTAGTTCCGTGTAAACAAGTAAGTTTCCCTAAAGTTGATAAATGCGGAGAAAAAAAAATATTTCTGTTACGGACTGAAAATCTAATCGTCTGGTATCATAATAATGAATACTATGACAATACTGAATGCCCATATCTTAGTAACAGTAGGTGTATTTACTTGAAAAGCTCCTTTTTTCAGTTGGAAAACATGTGATGGCATTTTGTTCTTTAGCTAACGTCTTGTATAGTTTGATTAAGTGATCTTGTATGACAAATTTGTGACCTGGGTGTAAATTGTTATGTTGTGTTTTTTGGTGGCATACATGAAATATGAACCGGATATTCATTACTTTGCTGTATTTTAAATCAAGATATAATATGAATGCCTGCCGTATTTACTCAAATAAAATAGTTAAAGACTGAGTATGGCATATACCTCACTTATGATTTGAATGAACAGCGTATTCTGTGAACTTCCGGCCTCGCATGATTCTGTTTGCCCACAGCTGATTATACCCTCGTCACCAACCCTCTGGAAAATGAACCTAGAGTACACTTTTGTCTCGAAAATTCCACTCAAGAGTCTTTTTCCAGGGAAGGAAAACTACTCCACAATCTAGTTTAACCGGGGAAATGTCGACCTATAATTATTTTCTCCTAAGAAGAATTTCTGCTGGGTGAAAATTATACTATAGTGTACGCAGGCTATTTGACAAGCTATGAATATTTTGTTTTACATTTTTGCTTTCGTTGAGCATTCAAATAAATGTAATGCTAACCTATGCACAATAATAGGTTCTAGAAAATGATCTACAGTTGCACCGGAAGTTATATGTGTGTAGCATAGGCAATAAATGAGAGTGACGTCAATATGTCAGAGAAGAAACCTACGTCTGCTACTCAGCCAAGAGTATACTGTTAAATCTAGGCACTCTTAGAGTACTCTCGGACTGATATCAAGGCCAACTTGAATAAAGTTTGCGGATCCAATTCACTGTTATATCCCACGATTCTGAGTTGGTTTCATCCTTTTTAAGATGGTCCCATATCCGTGGATGAGTATCCATGTTCTAGAAGACCACTGTCTGAGAACATGAAGTGCCTACTGTGAACGAGGCAATCGATGAAGATGCTTTATACTTAGTGGAAAATGTTTATATTATCGCGAACATAAAATATAATCATTAGATGCACAGAAAGGTTTTGCACGATGGGTCCCGCTTTTGTTGACGGCTGATCAAAAACAGACTCTGGTTGGAATCGCCAAACAACTATTTGAAATAATGTCAAAAGAGTGGCCAGAGATGATTGAATAAGATTGTTACAGGTGATAAAATATGGAATTACATTTTTGAACCAGACTCAAGAAAAAATAATAATGTTTGGATCAGAGAAAACCAACAGAGACCACAAATTGCTCGACGTGGTCGGGTTGTCAGGAGGGTTGTATCGACATTATTCCTGGATGCAAAACGCCCGCTAATTCAATTACCTCTGCTTAAATCTTCCAATGTCACTTGATATTTGCATGCCTCCAAGCTGTTCTGGTGCCGAAAATTGCGGAACACTATCGAACCACCCTACAGCGCAACTGTAACAGAGATATCGATTGAATCCATGGCCAGACACCGACACATAAATCCAGCAACGTGGCAGAGTTCCCGAATGAATACAGCATCCAAACTTTGCCATATTTTCTATATAGCCCTGATTTTGCTAAAAGTGTCTTCTTCCTGAATCCTATTATCAAAGATTCGCTATAGGGACAGGCAGTTTGTTTTGGTGTGTTTTGACAGCACGTTTAACACAGTATTGGCTCTATCTCACCGAGAAAATGGGAGCTAAGTGCCTTTTCCAATGACACACCGAGGCATCCGACCGGGGCTGGCCTGGGAGAGTATTGAATCCGCGACCCTTGGTTTAATCCCTCGTGTCACCAGCTGAGACGATATGGAAGCAGTCATTCGGTTGGAAGTGTGGTTCACCAGTGTGAGCACAACATACCAAACAGTGAATACAAACTGGCATTTTATAACTGGATAATCAGATTTCGAAAGTGTGCTGAGGTGCATGGGAGGTATTTCGAATGGATTCATTGGCGTACTATGCACTAATAAAGAGCTTTCTTATAAATAACGCTAATATTTAAAATGTTTTAAATACCACTTATAAATACCACCCTCGCACCATCCCATCCAACACCCAAACATTTTCCATGAAATTTGTCAACCAGTTGTCATTTAAACCATGGTTCTCAAGATAATGCATGTAAATGTGTGCTTAATTCGGCATGTATCAAAATATTTTAAACTGGGTCAAATCTCTCAGAAGACCATAGCTGGCTCCCTTTGACAAAATTTCATGTCAAATATTGGGTGCATTACATCCACTTATAATGAATCTGGTGTACTTGCAATATTGCTCTCCAATTTTGTAGCTTGGTTAATTGTGTGCACACCTGGAAAGATGTGCAGTATTATAGGCTTGCATGGAATATTGCTTTTTAAACTCGGGAAGTACTCAGTATGTTATTTTCGATCTAAGTAAAGATTTGTGGTACGGTCATTCATTTATGTACAGTTGTGTCGAAGTGTCTGCGGAGAAAAAGATAGTAGAACAATACATGCATATATAGAATATATAGCAGCCAAGAAAGCACGATTTTTGTTTTTATTTTTATTTATTTATTTTAAGGGGGAGGAGGCTTTTCCTCGTGAAGGAAAAGAAGGCTCTTGAATATTTTTCTGAGCTAAAAATAACTCTATAGTAGATTGACAGGAGGCAAAGTCTTCTCACGGGTCATTTATCGGAGGAAAAATAGCTCTGAAGAAACCCTAAACTGCGAAACAGTTCTTTATTTTAAAATATAAGGGAACTATTACCCTATATTAGATTTTCAGCTTAGATATTTTTTAACTGTTATACCAGGGAAAGTTGCTTTGAGAGGTAGAAGTAGTTGCTTTAGGAGACAGATAGGATGGAAATACCCGATTCTCTAATACTGCCTGATTATGCAGACCGGGGTCTTTGGTTGTTTACAGTTAGGTATACTTTTACGATAAATGTTGGCATGTTTATGGTCACGAATGTTTTTAAATAGACAAAATTAAGCAATACTATGAACTTTACACCAGCACGTCGCTTTTATATAATCATTCGAGCTTACATATAGCAACACAAAACAAAAAGTGCTGAAGAAGTAAACATGTGCGAAAATAAGAGCTAGCTCAATGTATTTATCTGAAGAAATGTTCGCATTCGCAAATTGCAGATATATAAACAGACGTGTTTGCAAAAATAGTTTTGGTCTGTAGTGTGACATCTTCATAACGGGACATTTTAAGATATTTTACGGTAGATGACTTCTCGCAGATGAACACGTCGTTTGAGGAAGCCAAAATTGGAATCAACAATGTATTGACGTCAGGGAAGCAGACGAAAGTGTGTGCAGGATGTTAGTAACTGCAATATATAAAAGAAAACGATATTTTCCAGAAGAAAAAGAAAAGTCTCTGTGAAAGGTGAGTAAGTTCGTCTACATCTGACTTTCCTTTTACATTTTGTTTTGTCTTGTGAAAGACATACCATTTCAAAGATATAACTTGAAATAAGGCAGTTATTTATTTTCTCATGCATGTTAAGGATACTGTAACAAACATTTGCTTGATAAGCATTTAATTCATAAAACAACAAACTTAAGTGGAATAGAGAAAAAAGAGATAAATGTACTCATAATTAATTTGTGGATAGGCAGGGGTAATGCTATGGGATAGCTTACAGGTAGGGGTAGCGCTCTGGGATAGCTGATAAGAAGGGATAATGTTCTGGGATCGCTGATGGCAAGGGATAGTGCTCTGGGAATGCTCTGTGGGATAGTTGATAGGTTTATGCTGTGGGATAGTTGATAGGTAGGCTAATGCTGTGGGATAGTTGACAGGTAGGCTAATGCTTTGAAGTAGTTGAGCGGTAGGTTAATGCTGTGGGATAGTTAAAGGTAGGTTAATGCTGTGGGATAGCTGATAGGTGGGCTATTGGTGTGGGGCTAATGCTCTGGGTCAGCTGAAGTATGGCAAAATTTAAAAAATATTACAGAAGCCGAAAGAAAAAATGCTAGAAAAAAAACTGAAAAATAATCTAAACGCATAGCCAAGTGCTATACATTATTTATAATTTGTGTTGAAATTGAAATTTATTAATTATAGAAATGTTAAACATCAATTTATTAGCCTTTCGATGCCTTTCTTGGAACATACTGTGGTGTCTGTCTGGTCGAGTTAGCTAGACCATAATGACTATTTTAGTCGCGGGAACGTATGATGTGTCTATCTGGTCGATTTCACTAGATCATAATGAGTATATTGTTCTCGTTCATACATATTTTTCGATTTTGTTCTTAATTGGGTTTTAGCCAAGATACACAGGAAAATCTACCGAAAACTTGTTTTCATCTGTCTTGTATTTAAACAAATACAAGCTCAAACATTACATAAGAATCGATGGAAAGGAAACACTTTCAATACCATGTAATTGTCGCACCATCAAAATATAGCCCATATTTATCATATTCGCATTTCGCTCTAAATTTTGATGTTTTAGTAGCATTAAACATTAAATGAACCCGTTAATACAAAATAATGCACTACAAATAAATTTTGCAGTTGATGAACTCGCAGAGTTCAAAATTTTAACAGTGTTTGGATACTGGTGGAAATATATGCACATAATTGCTTTTGGATAATCAGTATTCAGATAGTAAAATTGTGTATTTTCTTTTCTCTTGATAGAAAATGGAATGGCTAGATTTTCGTATTTTGGTGACAATGTCACTGTCACTTTTCCTCGGAAGCATCGTTCAGACCCAGCTTCTAAACAACTCTCTTCATAAAGATCAGAATCAATTGGATCCACGTAAACCTACGATTCAATTTGTTGAACATAAAGTTACGGTCCAGCCAGATCTACAGAAACATCAGAACGTGTCCGATTCATGTAAAACTTTAATAGTGCCGTATCTACCTAAAGCTCCGATACAGCTCGATCTACCTAAAAATTCGATACTGCCAGATTTAAGGAAACTTCCGAACGTACCTGATCTACCTAAAGCTCCAATACGTCCTGATCAACTTAAATCTCCGGTACTGCCTAGTCTGCCTGAAGCTACGATACTGTCCAATCTACGGAAATATTCGAACGTACCTGATCTGCCTACATCCCCTGTACCACCTGATCAGCCTAAAGTTTCGAAACTGTCAGATCTAAGGAAACCTCAAAATGTGCCCGATCAAACGAAAGCTCCAAATTTGATGGATTTATCTAAAGTTCCGGCATTGTCAGTTTTACCTAAAGCCTCGATAAAGCCGGATCTACAGAAACCTCCTTACTTAGCGGATGTAACCAAAGTCCCAATACTACCGGATCTGTCAGGAGCCCCATTGCTGCCCATTCAACCTACAACTGCAATTCTACCCGACCTACTTAAAGCTCCTGTACTACCTGATATACCTCAAGTTCTGATACTGCAAGAACTGCGGAAACCTCCAAGTGTACCGAAACTTCCTGATCTACCTAAACCTCCGATACTGCTTGATGAACCTAAAGCTCCGATACTGCCGGATATACGAAAAACTGTGAAAGTCCGCAATCTACCAATAGTTCTGAAACAGTCGGATTTAACTAAGGATCTAATACTTCCCGATCTACCTCACGATATGATTTTGCAAGAACTACAGAAACCTCCCAACGTACCCGGTCGACCTAAAGCTTCGAACCTTCCTAATCTATCTAAATTTCCGATACTGTTGGAACTCCCTAATGCTACGGCATTGCCAGATATACCTAAAGCCCCGATTCTGCCTGATCTAAGAAAACCTTTGTTCATGCCTAAAATACCCAAACTCCAAATACTGCCGGATCTATCTAAAGCTCCGATACTACGTGATCAACCTACAACACCGATACTACCCGATCTGCCTAACGCTTCGATGCTGCCTGATCTGCCTAAAGCTTCGATACCGCAGAAATATCCGAATGGACCTGATCCACCTACAACTCCAATACAGAAGAGTTTAACCAAAACTCCAATACTGCCTGATCTACCTAAAGATTCACTGCTGCCGGATCAAGGGAAACCCTCTAACACACCTGATGTACCTGTATCTACAATAAAGCCGGTTCGACCAAAAACTCCGATACTGCCAGATATACCTAATACACCTGTACTTTTTGATCCTCCTAACATACCGGATCCACCTAAATCTCCGATATTGTCGGATCTATCTAAATCTCTAACACTACCCAGCTTGACTACGGCTCTGGTAGAGCACGGTCTACCTAAAACTTCAGAACTACCAAGTCTATCAACATCGCCGGTACTCCACAAACTATCCAAATCTCCAAAACACATGAACGTTATCGATCTAACTAAAGCTCCAATATTGACTAATCTACATAAAGCTCCGATACTTCACGATCTAACTAAAGATCCGAAATTGCCTGAGACAACACCTCCTTCTCCAAACAATCAGCCTACACCTTTCCCATTCAAAGGTAAGAATGATAACTGTCGTCGTGGTTATTTAATCATGACCAGTGATTGCTACATATATATGTATGTTTGTTTCCATGTTGAATATTATTTTAGGAAGGAGGTAAAATTACACTTAAAACAATAGTCAATCAATCAAATAATCAACTAGCAACTGTATGTAAAACCTATATTCTCACACTTACAAGATTTGACCCATCATACTCGCAGGGAACAAATACATAGGTGTCAATGTCAGTTAGCATCTTAATTTGTCTTATCAGGGTCACTATGTTTCGTTATATAATCATCGTGTAGGATATCAATAATTTCCAGTTACCCAAAGGACACATCCGTATGTATCTGGAGCAATTCTTGCTCAGCACTTATATATTGCATGTTGAAGGGTAACCACTCTAATACTGGAAGTAATGAAATACATCACATAATAAATTCTCGAGTTCCAATTGGCTAACGACATGTATGTATTTTAGTTCAGTACTCATATCCACGGACAACCGGAATACTATACCCGGTTAGGGTCGTTATCTTAGTTTCAGCGCACATTATTGTTACGTTCCTACGTCAGAAGACGTGACATTACGTCATGAGAAATACTAAATATATAATTGTTTTGGAACTGTTCTTCTACAGCAGTGGCTTTCAACCTTTATAGGCCACAACCCTAAAAAATAGTTGCTTTTTCTGGGCCTCACGACCCCGTTTCCTCATTTTGATAAGTTTTGCCACTCTCAAGAAATACGTTCTGGCGACACTCTGCGACAGGCCAGAACCTCCTAGCGACGTGGGAGATGGGAAACACGGTCTTACATGGTTGTTGCCTTTGGCTCGGGTACTATACAAAAAACAATAAACTTCTGGAGAAGAGTTGAAAGGGGAGGTGGCAGTAATAGAATAGAATATATTCTATAGTTATTGCTGATCAATTATATAAAACTACATTATTTCGAGGGTGCCAACTCCATTATATATGAATAATTTAAATTCTTCTATAAAACTGAATACGTATCATGACTGGACGAGGTAAAGTGTTGCCGTATTAATATCAGATTTCAGGCGTCATGGATGCTCTGGTGTGTTCGTGTATTTTTTAATTTTCTTTTGAGGCATCCCAACCCCGACCACTCAGACACAAATGGCTGCATTCCGCATTATCTGTGTACTGGCTGAAAACATGCAATTCTGTTAGGTTCTCCGGTCGCACAGAGAATCTATATTTTCCGAGTAATGAAATAAGACGTGTTTTCTTATCTCAATACATCTGCGCTTGAAATAACCATGCATACAAAGGGAATTTTTCAACTTGTCTGCACGAGGGATTTTTATTGCGTATAAATCAAATTATTATATGCTCAGTTTTTCTACATTAACTTTACGTGGTCAGAATCCTGTAGTATTGATCCATACTGCACTACGTATGAGTATAAAAATGTATAATGTGTGAGAATTACTTTTTATGTAAACAAACAAATTACGCTCATGTAGCAGACGCAGTAGCTTTTGATTTATTACATTCCTCTGTGGGTGAACTTGGAGATGTGGATGAGTCCATTGAGTGAGAAAATTTCTTATATCCACAATGTCCTGCGATGTATGACAACAAAACGTGAGATATGCAGTATTGAAAATACCATTCTGATCATTTAAACACTTCATTAGGAGAAATGTTCATAACGAATCGAACATTTAAATTTGTCTATTTGTAGACATTTTATGTGAATTAATCACAACTCAAAGTTATTAAATCTAAATCGGGACACCGAGAAAGTTTTGCAAGCTAAAGTGCACCCTTTGCAGACTTTGGAGTCCTTACAATATTACAATATCGTTCTAGATGAATGTTTGTATGCAGTATCTATGTGTATGTATGTGTGTTTGTGTGCGTGTGTGTGTGTGAGAGAGAGAGAGATAGGGGAGGGGCAGATAATTTGATATTGCCTGGGGAACAAGCTCAAAATATCAGCTTGGCTGACTTGGAAAACATATAGACAAGACTGACTTTTCATTACCCTATATCCAATTTTCTCAACAATTTTCCTGATGTATTTAAAGAAACAAACATAAACCTGTTTTCTAGCAGATAAATTCAACCTTTGATTACAGATGTTTAGTACGGGCCTATTGGTTTCAATCGAGATCAAAAGAAGAAACTTTCCATTATGTTAAAGGAGTGGCCAACCTGATATATCACTTGAAGTGTATTAAAAGTATCAGATGTGATTAATGGTGGCTGCTGATAGAACAAAGATACCGTTAAAATAGAATGTACATCCCTTGAAATGTTAATAAGCAGAACACTGTCATCCAGATGGTTCAAGATAGTATAATATATGTCGGCACATTGATTGAGGTACTTCCTCACCTTGGCTAAGTTCACAGACATGGTTGGCACTAGAATGTCCCGAATACTATCCCTAAATAGTAAATCCCACGCACACTTACCAAGAAACAGCTGTCACTTATTTTCTTTGATAATTAGATAGATGCTTCTTTCCTTCTTTCATCCCACTTGCTGATTTGAAACTCATTATTAATGTGAACCGATTTTGTTTTTCATTCATGAAAATCAATCGGTGTTAGAAATTGTGGAATTTTTTCGATGCTGAAATTATCAGATTGAAAGAAAGATGAATAATCCTTTGCCGCGAGATTGTTCAGGTATTTTAAGGTCAAACAAGGAAAACAGAGATAAAAGCAACAGAAGCAAACACAAGAACAAATTATAGTCTGGTGTTTTAATATCGTGCTTCCTTTTTTATCACGGCATAAAAGTTTATACCGCAATACACGCGAAAACAAATAAACAACACTGAATTAATGTAATAACATTCATCTGGTGCTATCTGCTGGTTGATGAGTCAAACTGAACATTTAAACTACGATAGACGTAGAGACAAAAACAACATTAACTCTTGAATAATTTCTATTTTTTTCTTCAGGTAATGTATGTTTGCAGTCAAAGACAGTAGGACCATGTAGAGAGAGGCAGAGGAGGTATTACTTTAACAAGAACACTGGAAAATGTACATTATTTTACTATGGCGGTTGCCAAGGCAATGATAACAATTTCTTGACTTTGCGCCAATGCCAACAACAGTGTATATGTTCATTGCCTAAAGAGACCGGACTTTGCCGAGCTACCTTTACTCGATATTTCTACGATGCCCAAAGTGGGCAATGCGAAGTATTCATATATGGAGGTTGCAGTGGTAACGCAAATAATTTTAGAAGCTTTGAAAAATGCCAGGATACTTGTGTCCAGGATGCCCCAGCAAAAGACATATGCTTTCAGGAGAAAGATACTGGACCATGTGATGAGATGATGATGCGGTATTACTATGATGCAAGCGATGATTGTTGTAAGATATTCGTTTATGGAGGCTGCAGAGGGAATAACAATAACTTTAAAACAGCTGACCAATGCAATTTTAAATGCAGAAAAGGCAAATTAGTTAGAAATTATGTGAATGATTACTATTTCACACATATTTCGTTTGACTCAGATTAATACATGATCATTTTCAAAACGCAAAAAAAAAAAAATTTGTTTAAAATGAACAGGCTTAGTGTCTCCCTTGTTTTCTCGCAGTTCGATATGCGATCAAAGTTGATGAGCGATATTATGTTTCATGTAATGAAAGCAACCAGTCACATATTTTAACTGAACCAGTCACAAACGTAATGCAATCGGTGAAACCGGTTTCATATTTAATGCAACCAGTCACATATTTAACTGAACTAGATCACATTAAACTGAATCAGTCACATATTTTACTCGTGCAATATATTAAGTATTTCCATTGCATTATCTATTGCACTGGCCACATTCAACTGTAATTAGAATTCAATTAGTAACAAATAGTTGATTTAGTGCGGCTATTTATGTATATATGGGGCGGTTGCAACTAAGTTTAGGACCTCACTTTCAACTTTGAGACTACAGGAGACAGGAGTACAGTCATTGCCTGGGAATATATATACTGTGGTACAATATGCATAATATAAATTCAATGTGCATTATTTTCCCATTTATAGTCTAATCCAACGCGATGGTTATGGTTTACAATCATGATAATCGTGTTCCCTCTTAACAAGAACCGGTAGTCCCTTTCACCCAGGTTAAGGTCTGCAGTGTAAAGAGGGAGTAAACCCTCACTCACATTGGTTTGATGGTCTTGAAACGAAACTAACAAGCAACAAATAATTGCAAGTATATTTTATTGCCACTTGTTTAAAGTCCAAATAGCTTATGTTGTTGAAGGGCGTGGCGTCAAAATGTAAAACAGGTCGTTTTAGATGAGCATGCATCTGGATGGGCACGCGCGGCTGTGATAACTTTGTTAAGAACATATGTCATTTCGACAGAACGGCAGGAGTGTTTAGAAAATACAAGTCTTCACGCACTGCCAAGTTGCAAAAACAGCAACCATGTTGTCAAGTACTTGGAGAATACGAATAGACCCAGAGACCAATATGAGTTACATATCTAATCAATATTTTCTTGGCTACTAAGTTTGTATATGATGAACTCAATATTTGTTTCAGTTATGACTCATGAGCCAAAACTGTATTATCATGGAACCACATTTGAAATGTGTTGATGCTTTGATCAGTGATCACACACGCATATACTGTTGTCAAATATGTTAATATAATGGTCAAGAAGTCATTATCCTTACGTTTCTTTTAAAGAAAAGGCGGGAATTGTGTGAATTGCCCGAACGCAATATCGCATATTAACTTCCACACAGAGACTTGAAACCTTGTGCTATGATTAAAGGTGGTCCGTAGATGTTCAAAAAGCCTTTAGAATGACTCATCCGCTGTGGTGGGAGTCTGAAGGTGGGAACAAATTTGCATCTTTATGAAATGTGTAGTTTCTATTATAACACCACTTCTCCTATACAACTCAACATTCAAAACTACTGATGGGCAGATGTGCAGAATGGTCCCCGAACTATAATCTACCCATGGATTAGGCATATGGCTCCTCAGAAATTATTTACATTCCGCCACCGAAGTTGGCCACAGGTGGTCTAATACCCCTTACCCTACCCATCCCACCCTACCTCTGAGTTATAGACTGGGGAGGATGTTGAATAACAGGGATGCACGTGATGTGTATTTACAAAAAGAATCCTCATGTTTTAAGTTGATGTAATACCACACTCTTTAACCTACTGCTATAGGCAGACCTCAACCTCTAGCCACGCGGCAAGGGGCAGCAATGAAATGCCTCAAATACCTATCCTGAGGTTTAGAATACCTATCCTGGGGTTTAGAATACCTACCCTGAAAGATACAGAAAAATTAAGATAATTTTGTTAAAATATGCACAGGCGCATGTCTAACGGGTAAGATAAAACAATCCCCGCTATTATTTGAAAAGCACAAGGATATTGGCAAATCTGAACATCAAACGTTATTTCACAAAGGGAGTTTATGAATTTGATGTTTTCTAGTTGTCTTAAAATGGGCAAAACCATCAGAGCAACATTATCGGACGTATGTGGCAAACATTGGTGGAGATGGCTTGTATCTCTAATGCGGATGAAAAGTATTATTTGTCGGGTTGCGTGTGACAGTAAGATAAAATAAGGACAATGATGAGACAATTGGATAGTCAGAGTATGGCTGTGTGGTTTGGGATCCGTACTATGCAAAGGATGTTGATAGAATCGAGAAAGTCCAACGCCAGGCAGCAAGATTTGTATCTGGAGCAGGATGCGACACCAAAATGTGAAATGACCTGAGTCTAGCAACACTCCAAGAACGGCTTAGTAGGATCCGTCTTAAATACCTCTATAAACTACGACGGGGCCCCCAGTGGGCGGGTGGTCTAAAGCGCTCACCATTCCAGAACACTGCCATCTCACCTCTGTCTGCGTGGGTTCGAGTCTCAGGCTCGGCTAACGTGGGTACGTCAGAGAGCTTGTCAGTAAGTTCTCGTGGGGCGGTAATTTTTCCCGTTTTTTCCCGGGTTCTTCCTCCACCAGTTATAACGGCCGCCATGTATATCCTATCTTGTGCTGAAAAATGGTGTTAAACCCTACACTAGCAGTAAACTAGGGGAGGGTTACTGCCGGCTCTCTCGCCAAATATATTTTTCAAACTATTATGTCAAAAGCGCCAGATTAAAGCCAGATCTTTTCCTAATTTTGAAACTGTAAACACTGTAGAAAAACAAGTAACAAACAACAGTAGATTTTTCATAGTTGAGCAATGTCGAACAAAACGACTTAGAAATTCTTTCTTTATAAAAATAGCTGTGGACTGGAATCATCTTAGCGACGGTGATGTGTGCGCGCAAACAGTGTAGAACTTCGAGACAGCTCTTGAACAATACGACTAACTTTTAGTGGCCCTCACTTCCGGTGTAATTTTATGCCATAACTGGCCCTGCACTGTATACATTAAGATTCAGATTCAGTCACTAAAGACACAAATGTGTAACGCAAAGGTTTAGAAAACGTTAGTTATAGAATTAATCGATCTACATGTATTAAATATTTTAAAGTGGCTCGCAGTAAACGTAATCTGTTTATTTATTGATTTATCATTTCTGACTCGCCACCAAGCGGTCCTTAACATTGTCAAGGTCTTCACGTTTCAGAACTAGAGCAATTGCAACACTAACGCGGTATCCATATTTGCATAGGCGAGTATGTCTTATTCACACAACAACGTGCTCTGTAAGCTCCGGATAATTCCTTAAATTTCCGTAGTGTTGAGATGTAATGGCATATCCCCCTTTTATTCAATTATTTTGGAAAGAGTAGAATTATATATTGCATGCACTGGATGCAGACGACAAAAGTGTTGACCTACTATGTATGTGAAAGCCTTGCATCCACCCCTTCACTGAAAATTGACTCTTCTAGCATTTTTGAAAAATAACAGTCAGCAGGCTTCGTTAACATTGAAAACTTCCATTTCATTAGAAACGCGAAGATGACAATGCTATGGGCCTGTTGGTGGCAGTTGAGTTAGAAATTATAAATCAATGAATGAAATGAGTAATACGTTTTGAACATTTGTAATATTCTTCATTTTTTTCGTTTTTAAAATCGGGGTGGGTGTAGACTGAAACAATAAACGGGCCCCCAGTCATTTCAAGTCAACATGTAGGATGAGGATAGGGTAACGTTAGTTACAGTGTAAACACAGTATATAACGTCTCAACGTGTATTAAAACACTAAATCATAAGACTATATTTAGAATATTAGGACAGAGTGACATCAGATATCGTACAAACACGGTACAAACGTCTTAGAGTGTGTTAAATAATCCAAATTGACCCACAGACATCGTAAGTCTGTATGTTGGATTATGACATGGTAACAGTTAAAACATGCTTGTCAATCTCCGGATGTTAATATGAGTTGGTCGTTGACTTGGAGGAAACCTCTATGATATTACATACTTTGGATTGGAAGTCACGTGCCCTGGCACGCATTTATATTTTCTCCAATTGCAATTTATGATATGATTAAAAAGTTAAATAAGTTCCGAAAACAACCGTTGTCTTGTTTTGAATTGTATTATTTGATATCGGTATCAATGACTATAATAAACCCATGATTCTAAACCTGTTTACTTCAATCGACGTCTCGTTCAAACCGATACAGCTTAAAGGTGCATAATAAATCATATGAATGTTACGTATTAATGGTCAGACTAGATCTTTAGAACTGAGTTTACGTAATATAGTCCATTTCATTACTACGAAACTCACTTATATGGCCTTCTGAACGTTAGAACTGAGTCTACACTTTTAGATCCATTCCTTTGCTATAGCATTTGGTTGCATGGCCCCTGAACTTTAGAACTGAGTCTACGTAAACCAGTCCCATTTCCTTGCCATAGACTTGGTTATATGGCCTTTAGAACTCTAGAACTGAGTCTACATAACCAAGACCCATTTCCATGCTATAGGATTCGGTTATACGGTCTGCTGAACTTTAACGTGCTCGAACGTATATTCCTGAAGACTTCGATTAAACCAGTTGTGGATGACGTCAAGTTAAAGAAACCAGTTAACATGTATGCAAAGTTATAAGTGGACTCAGCCTTTACTTACGGAATTATAACCTTTAGTCACACATTTGTATATCCTCTTGCAGGAAGAAGTAGATCTAGTAGCAAAAACGAGCAGGTGGAAATGTGAATTTGAAATCTCTATTTATTCCGAGCCACACGGTTCTTATAATTTTCGATAGGGAAAGCTTGGACAGTGTCTATGTTTCATAGCTTGCACAGATGCCAACGAATAGTATGTACAAACAAGAGTATATAGTCTAGGTCATTAGAAAGATAAAGAAAAGGACGTTTATATAATATAGAAAGAATGTATTCGTCAGCATACGTACCTGTTTATCTGTCCTTTATAAAATCAAAAAAAGTGATGATGCATTAGAACAGTTCATTGTTCTCTTGTACAAAACTTTGACACGTCTTCCTACCAATTAAATTTGAAGAAATAAAAATTAGATCACCAAATGCAATGTCAACTTTATTACAACAATTAGGAAATTAACTTTTTTATTTTTTCTTAATTCCAAATGTAGAATTTGCAAGCACGAATGCAATCAGCGAGACGCAGGAAATTGTTGGGGTTTCCAAGGTGACCGTGATAAATGAACGGCAAACAACGGTGACGATGAATATTAAAGTACCATCTATGAAGATGTTGGTGACCGACGCCACTATCTGGCGGAAGCAGGCAAACTTAAAAAGAGGAAAATACGCATATCATCACACTTTACACGAAACATTTGCCTCATACGGTCGACATCAAATGTGTCTTGCAAGCACGAGGAACGTATTGTGTAGATTAACTGTCTTAAAACAAAACACAATCACACACCGTAAAAAAATTGATCAATTGGTCTTTTTTATCAACACGAGCCCCTGAGAATATTGGCAAAGTTGCTGACCATCCAACAGCAGAAAATATTACGTGCACATAGGAATTACTCAATTTTTAAAAAATGTTATGATCTACCAAGCATAATTTTAACTCAGTCATTCAACGACATACATACATACATACATACATACATACATACATACATACATGTGTGTGTATATATATATCAGCACGTGTTTGCTATGGAGGTCGCCATATTGTTTTGGGGCTTGTTACCTAAGTCCTCAACAAGTACTTGAAAGAGAATTGATCTCAAGTATTTTCTCTAGACAGCGTTTTAAATTAATGATAAATGCGTTACACTTTAAGATAGAAATCAAGATATTTAGGCTTTCATGTTTAAATCTTGATATTTTGATTAAAAAGACATAAACAAGTAACTTGGAAATTTATTTAACTTTATTTTTATTTTCCATTCAAGCATCTGTGATTCTTTAGCAGTATGCAGATTATGTTCTGACACATTTATTCAGGCACCAGATCCTAACAACAAATTTCCTGCGCTGAGGCCATGTTGTTCATCGTAATAAACTACCTACTTACTACTTTATGGTATGTTGGAAATATAATAGTATTGATGCTTCTTTGGTTCTCTATCATAATTGAGGCCATGTCACTTCTCTTTAACATGAACCCACGTTGCTTCGTTAGTGTAGCAACCAAATGTACACTAGTTCACTTTCACTGTTACCATACAGTGATGTGATCCTGTTATGTATGTCAATAAAGTTATGCAAACACACCTTCCCGATGCATTAATATCCATGCTGCTAAATACATATGTCTCCAAATACTAAAGGGTTTTGGCCCAGTAAAAGCAAATAGACTAGTTAACTAGTTAATTAGTTAGATGTGTCACCTCGAATTGAAAGATCCCTAAGGCCAAACTGATATTTCTGCAAAACCTTTGGCAACTTGATATCAGAATGGGTTCAGATGTATTACCAATGCTGAGTACACCATATTTTATGTCACCCAAAGCGCGATGATTGCAACCATAAAAGCTAGCTTGGAAAGGCAAGACAAAGTAATAGCGGAACAAGTCCAGGAAAAATTACAAAATTATCAATTGTTTTGTGATATTCTAAATGACTTGGGAGAGAGCAAGAATTATAGTAAAGGAAATAATCAAAATCACCACCAGCTTTTCGCTTGTTCGAGTTGGAAACAGAAGATAACACACTCTGCGGAAATGCTAAAGGTTGACAAATGCCAGTTACTCTGCCCTCACAACTATGCGTAATACGAAAATCATAACATTTTCAAGATACTCCATATTATGTCACCAAACCTAAAGTACACGTGAAATAACACGGATCTTGTAACCAGATCAAAATAATTTCTAGCAAAGATTGACTTTCCAAGAGGTCCTACTTATTTGTATGACCCCAAGGGTATAATTCCATGACCAAGAAATACCCAGAAGATGTAGCCACAGCATACAAATAGTCAGCCCCTCTCTCTCTCTCTCTCTCTCTCTGATTTAGACTTGATATAGCATGCTTCAGTATACCACCGACGGAGATATTGATTACAGAAGCCATTGTCACTAAAATATAAATAATCTGACGTAGTCTCATAGCAAATTTTTATGTAATGCCTGACAGAACAAACATTAAATGATTTCTAAGAGTAATTATTTTATTAATGTGTACGCAAGAGATTTCTGCTGCGAGATACTCTATAATTCTGCAATATTGTTAATGTCCCGTTCTGTAATTCTGCTGTCAAATACACTAAATTTGCAACATAGTTAAGGCCCCGTTATGTAACTCTGCTCTCAGATACAATACGATTTGCAATAGGGTTAAGCTCCCGTTATGTAATTCTGCTCTCAGATACAATATGATTTGCAATAGGGTTAAGCCAATGAAGTACCTATCTCTTATTTGATTAAAAATGGAATTCTTATGAGTGTTACGTATATGTAATTAAATTGCTTGTGTGTTAGTTTTAAAATTCTTTTTTATTTTATTTTTGTTTCATTACATTTTATTGTAATGAATATTTTCATGGGATTCAAAATTCTTTTTTCAGTAATTCGATATTTTCTTTAAGTAAATGTTGTTTATCTAAGACGTAAAACGTGTTACGTGAGAATTATTTTTAGTTAACCTAATTCGTCTAGGGTTGGGAAGTTCATAAACAGGCAGTTAAAATAATTGGTCAGTATGAAGGCCATACTTTGCTTGCGTGATCACCATGTGTAAACTTCGTTTTTTTTATTACTGGTTCTTAATTTGGGCTACACGGGCGTACGTGATAAATGTCTTGTAGTAAGAGACCACATGACCCATCTCGCGAGACTGAAATGATGTTTTGGGGGTTTAAATACGCATTCTTAATATTTTTTGTCAGAGTCGTTTTAACATCTTGAAGGAACAATGTGTTTTCTTTATTTGTTGCCAGATTGTTTGTTTTTCATTTGTTTTTTGGATTTAATAATTTCTTCTCTAGGAAATTCAACAAGTGGACTTTTTTATGAAACATTCTGAAAGATATTCATGGAAATTTATTCTGGAATTATTCAATTGAGGAATTGTTGATATTCGTACATGGACCACATCTGACGTCATCGCCTTCCATATTTGTATGTCGTTGAGATTCGAACCTGGATTCTAATAGAACTATTTAGTGATAGGACTTGTATTTTTCATTCTTAGGATTAAATTTTGGATTATATTCACAAACCGTAAGTCCTATTTTCCAATTTTTACATTGTTTACTAGGGAAATAAATTATTTTGTTAAAATATACAAAGCTTGTTGTCTTCACTCTTTTCTCTTGTTATTATTGTACGAGCCTACACGTAACATGAGAAACTGGAGACCTCCCGAGGTACCTGCTGGTGACGAGTGGTCATTGAACTATCAAATTGTAGTTCCAAAATCTTACAGACAAGAAATTCTTAGTCTGGCCCATGAAACTCCTCTGGCTGGTCAATTAGGGTTTAATAAGACTATCACAAGATCTTGAATCACTTCTATTGGCCAAAATTCAAAAGCAATTTCTACATGGTGTTTATATATATATATAT
>JAECUM010020639.1:0-50776 GCA_016617855.1 Megalonaias nervosa | reverse complement strand
AAATCAGAAGGATTGTGATGAAAATGTGTACTATATTAAATTCACTTAGAAAACGAGGATTATTAATACTTTTTATCGTTATTTTCATATGTCACTAATGATTAATGTGTGGAAATTCATCATTGATCTAGAATCAACTGCAGACGGTCGCTAGAATGTTTATATATGCGTATTATTGCATCATGGGCGGCTCACAATTTGATATACCAACAGCACTGGTATATCAAACTGCTTTATACCAACACTTTAAATGCCATGTTATTTTTAATGTATATTATATCTATATATCTATATATATATATATATATATATATATATATATATATATATATATATATATATATATATATATATATATATATATATATTGTTATGTATGTTTAATTTAATTGTTTGTTAGTTTTAAATCTTTTTATTTCGTTACATGTTGTTGTAATGTAATATTGTTGGCTGGATTTGACCTTGCCCAAAATTGAGTTCATTTCTGCTTGACCTGATTGACTTTTTATTTTTCTAATTTCATTTATGTAAACAACTAATAATAGCTTCATTATTCTCTAAGTGTATGAGCTTATTAACAGAATTATTGTTCAGGTAAACAAAGAAGGAGTAAATATGTTGATCAGGGTCAGGGTTTTGGAGATTCCTAAGAGAATTGTGTAGGCTATTGTGTTGTAAATAAACAAGGCTCATTAGATCATTCGAAAAGGTTATTGTCCATTAGGTATTGGTTGTTTTTAGAAAATGCTAATTTTGACCTGAGGTCAAGCAGAGAACTGTATTATCTTGTGACTTTGAGGATTTTACCAGTCGTGCTTGAACATCTAGCACTTTTAAGTTGTATTATGTTGTGACCAGTTTGGGCTGAATTTTATTTTCTTTAACTTACTGAATTCAAGTGATTATTTTCTCTGCAAGTACAAAAGTGCTCTGATAAAATTCTTGGTTAAAGACATTTATTGGAATTTATACTGAATTCAAACCTGGAATAATATTTCTGTGATTCAACAAGAGAATGTTGACACAGCAGTACTTCGTAGGCTATAACATTCACGTCATCGCCTTCAAGTTTTGATCTTTTCGGGACTTGAACTGAGTTTTATTCAGGACCTTTTATTACTAGGACTTGTATCTTTAATTCTTAGAATATTTTTGGATTTAATTCGCAATACCGTAAGTTCTTTTTTCTCAGTTTTCACTTTCTGTTCTAGGGAAATAAACTATTTGTTAAATTTTACAAAGCTTGCTGTCTTCACTCTTTTTTGTTACTTATTTTAAGAACGTAGACTCGTAACAATATATATATATATATATATATATATATATATATATATATATATATATATATATATATATATATATAATATATGGATTTGTTCTTTCGTTTTAGTGACGAATGGTTTGCCATTTTTACTGTATAGGTTGAGCTAATATTAAAGTTCAAAAACTTAATTTTTATCTTTTTTAATCATATTAAACTTAATTAATTATTGGTCCTTCTTGCTTTTATTAAGAAAGGACAAAGGGAAAGATTAAACGGTTTAGCTGTAACCCCCATTATTTTCATATACAGTCAAACTTCTGTTATGTACATGTACCAAAACGGTTGTCTCCTTCAGCAATTACATCTTATATGTGACTTTGTGCCTTTGGTCATCAAAATTGTTGTGCAAAGGGACGATACAATTTTCATAGAATATTGTTATAAAGGTTATTAATAAGTATTTAATGTTTTGCGTATCAAGAATTTCTTAATGATATGTAGCAGGTTCCCATATCAACGACCATTATCAATGTTTAAATGACATTACATTATTTTGTTCCCACACGGTGTCCTTCAATAACTTATAATTGTCGCTTTCTGGTTGAGGGAAACTTAAAATTACATCATACGCCATCCCATTTGACATATTGAAAAAAATAGAATATTTTTCTAAATCCAAGGCAGACATGTCAATAATCTGCCATCGCCTTTGATATATTAAAATGATATTATTTATTAAATCCATGGCAGATATGTTAGTGATAATTATTAGTGATGGGGATTCATGTACATGAAGCAAGGAATGGCTGATCAAACCAAGCCTCTTTCTATCTTCACACCAATTTTCAGACGAGATCACTTAGATATGTCAACAAAAAGGAATTAGTCTAACCTTATACTCTCAATACTTCTTACAGTGTTCAATTTTAAATTAAGCCGATTCGAAGACACTGAAGAATCCAATATCAAGCTTAAAGTCACAAAATACTGACATTATGTAACTTAGAATGAAGTGCAAATCTGTGAACTTTTAAAGATATATTTTACTAGTCCGATGGGATCTATTGAGATACTGAATTCAAAGTTGATGTTTTGAGCTTTAGTTTTAGTATCTTGTTCAAAAATAGTTTCAAGAATGCGGGACCTGGGGATCATTCAACTCTGAACCTGAATTTGTGATTGAGTTCAATTGTGAAGTCATTTCTGATTGATTGACACAAAAGTTCACACTGCGGTTCAAACCCAAAAGTTGTATCATCTCCGAACATGGTGTTTTTAGGAAGCCAGGGCAGTTCAGTTGGTAGCGCATGTGACATGTAATCAAAGGTTCACAAGTTCGATACCCACCCAGGTCAGCTAGGATCAGCTTGCAGTGTCTATCCTTGTGAAAAGCACTTAGGTACCATTTTATCAGTATGATAATGTCTATAATGTGTTCAAAGCATCGTTATAACCAATAAAAAGCAAACTAATGACACAACTTAAGTCTTGGCCTAAAACTGAGTCTTGAATCAACAGTATTATGAAATTTATGTATGATTCGAAAATCACCTGACTTAAAATTGATTGATATATATGTATGACTGACTGACTGGCTAGCTAGCTGACCTGGCGACTTCCACTGAGAGTAAGAATACAGCACTAATACAAGATAATGTTACATACGTCTTCAACTGTTAGAATTCAAAATGTGCTCGCACATATATAAGTGTATAATACTTTAAGAAAATAATTCGAAGATATATAGGTCAGATGCTGTTGATTCAAATATTTCATACAGTTTTCACTTAAGATAATTAGTTTTACTAACTCTATATATGTTGTTTTTGTTTTTGTTTAAATCTCATACCTAGACATAGAAAATATAAGAATGACGCAAATATCACAGAAGTGTTATTTGCTCTGCAGTTTGTTAACCTTTTTCTGTAAATAGGTATTAAATTTCCGATAGAAGAAATTGAAAATAGATGATTTAGATGGATGTAAATTTTAGGAAAACTTTAATGTAAGTACCTATAAAATACGTCATAATGCTAGCTTCATATATTCCGTTAGTGGTATTATTCACTGAAGAAGGTGAGCGGCACCTTATTTGGTAGAAAGTCTGAATCCAAAGTGTCGGGATGGTTACCCATTCAGGTTAGCCGGGGTAAGCTGCCTCACAATGTCCTTGGAAAGTTAATAATTTGCAAAACGCACCACAAAATCAACCACCTCTAAGTGTTTCGCTGTGACACTATATACTGGATTACAGATCCGGTTCTTAAGTGTTATTTGCCATCGATTGATTAAACCTATCGAATACGGCATGCTTGTCCTATGAATAGATTTGATAGATCTAAGTCATTTGTGCAATCCCATACATAAAACTGTGCATGTTTATTAAAGTATGCATTATGATTCAAAATGAAATAGCGTGTGACAAATATTAGAGTAACGGAGCTGTTTGAAAATAGCTATTTAAACATAAAGTGACGAGAATAATTATATCACTTTACATATACAAACCTACAAAGGTATGTCAAAACATTCCATCCATTAATCCGATATAACGGACTCTGCTGGTAATACTGCGATGTATCAATCGTTCAGTAGTATAACTTTGAATCTTAATGTGATGTGAGTAAAAACAAACACATATACCAAAAAACAACACCCCAACCCCTCTCCATAAAAAGTTTTTGAGGTCGCAAGTCAAGAATGTCTTTGCATGGGAAACGAGGAAGTCGCTAAATGTGGTTTGTAATTTTCCGGGTTTAACGCCATTTTTCAGCACATGGTAGGCTGTACATGGACCCAGAACACAATTTTACTATCAATGCTCTACATTTATTTCTCAGTTCTGAACTTCTACTGTGTGCTAATCAATACAAATCATATGTTAACCTAAAATACCTTCAAAGATGACTTCAAGGTGAAGTCCTTTTCATAGGTTCACCGGCATTTCTTTGAGAGGGTGGACTGTAAACAAGCCAACGTGCAATGGAACACAGATTTCACTTCCGGATCATCACCAAGACCTTATTACTCACTGTAAACTGTCACCGAAATACACACAGACAACCACACCATAAGCTCATATTCTAAAGAATAAAGAATTACCTTTGAATCTATACCAAGAATGCCCAAATCTAACTCTTGTATCACCACCAAAAGGAGACAGGAAAAAATGCTCTAAAAATAGACTGGGACTTTATTCGTGGGTACTGAACCGGAGCTATTAATTGTGATCCGATTCCTAACAGGCCAAATATTTTATGGCCAATTTTAGTCAGATTTTTATATTTGCATGCCACACCTATTTCAACTTTATCCATGAAGTCTTTTTGAATTTCTTTGCAAAAAAAGACACGTGACAGCTGTCAGAAAGTGTGTAATGCTGGTATTCCACAGCGGGCAAGTTTTGGTCCAAGTGCTCTTCAGAAACCAAAACTTAATTTGCTATATCTTCGTTAATTATAAGAATTTTTCAAATGCAGTGAAAACCTAATTGTAATACAAGATAAGACCTGTATGTAATTAAATAAACATTTAAATTTTGAAAACAAAATTTTATTGAAAAATTTAATTTTCATACAAGTTTAAAAATTCAAACTGACAAATTTTAGACAGCAAAGTTGACTAATGAATGGTATTTAAAAGAAATGGTAGTTTGGGTCTGTATAACTGATAACATTTTTCCCAGGGGTAGTAAAGCAAGATAGCTCACAGTAATGTTTGCAGCAAATTGCAATATGCCTGCCCATATGCATATAGATGTACACACTAAAGAAACAATGACAGGTGCTATGTTCCACATTTATTGTATAAGATACTTAGACAGTTGTTCGTATAAATAATCATCATCAGTCCCGTAGTCTGGTAGACCGTTGGGGCACCGCACAAGACCGAACAACCAGCTTCCTCCATTCCTCTCGATTTTCCGTCTTTCTCTGTGAGTCGCTGAGTGTCAAGCCTGTCCACTCTTGAATGTTGTCTTCCCACCTCTTTCTCTGTGTTCCTCTCTTTCTTCTTCCTTTTACAGTGCCTTGCAGGATTGTCTTGGCAAGTCCTGATGATCGTGAGACATGCCCATACCACTGCAGTTTACGTTTTTTCACTGCGGTCAGGAGGTCTTCGTGAGGCCCAATGGCTTGTCTGATTCTTTGCCGTATTTCTTCGTTGGTGACACGGTCTTTGTATGAGACGCCGAGGATCTTTCGGAAGCATCTCATCTCTGTATAAATAATAGCGCACAAAAATTTAAAGATTTAATGGGACCACTACCATGTTTTATAGCAAAAATGCATTCCATTTCAATGTCGATAACTACAAAAGGCGACAGTGTGATAGGAAACTGTTCCAGGGAGGCTTTACCCTACTGAACAATGGTGCTGATCTCTCTCATGAAGACCTAAGCCATGTCTTTGAGGTGCTCTATATCAGTGTGGTGATATGAACTAATCTCGGTCACTTATGGCAGTACACTGCACATGTCCTTATGAAACCTTGCTATCACCACCAAACTACTGGAGAGCTTCCAAACTGATCCAACTCTAACACTTTGTTCCGGATACAGGCTGGACCTGAAAGATATAACAGGTTTCACTTAATTCTAGAAAACGGTAAGATGTAGGTAAATGAAGTTAAAATGTGTTAGATATGGAGCTTTCAAAATAACATTAAGGGTGCAAGCATGGGAAAAAATATTAAACTTGACAGAGTGATATTCAGAAATATGAAGCAGTGGGCATGTATTAAAGTGATAGTTTCATCCCAAAAATATGCGAGGTTTCTAGAAGTATATTTAGCCATTTACGGGCTAAATAACTAATTAGGTAGACAATGTATCATTAAGTTTAAGGCAATGTTGGAACGGTGAGGCTTGATTATTGGTGCATATATTAGTTCATACCAGTAAATGGGAAAATCAAATGACAAGGTACTAAATTAAAATGTATTACTATAAGCAATCTTATTCATGAGGGAAATAACAATTTTGGATATTGCAAGTGAATACAGCCAAATATAGCCACACGGATCAACTAAAGTACCAATACAGCCTGTATCATTAACTAAATGGGAAATTCTGATGTCCAAAACTTGTAAACAAGGATGGGCATTTGTATATGTGGGATATATATACAATGTACTTGTTAAGGTCAAATGTGAAAACATAATTCAAATGAATGCCTAAATCTAACTCTTGTATCACCACCAAAAGGAGACAGGAAAAAATGGTCCGAAAATAGACTGGAACTACATTAGTGGGTTCTGAACTGGAACTTAATTGTGATCTGATTCCACATGAGGGCCGGTACATTTGGTGCAGGAAGCACCTGGGAAGAACCCCCGACCCACTTGAAGTTACTGGTTAGTTTTCCTACGTACCCACACTGGCAGAGCCGAATGTCCTACCCACTCAGACAAGGGTGAGATAACAATAATTTGTAAATGTGGGTGCCTTTTACCACTTGGCCACCAAAGGCCCCAGTCGCTAGATGTATGCCAGATATAAGTTATTAAGATTTCATGGGCGTACGCATGGATGGGGTGGAGTGGAGCAGTTACCTCCCCCATTTTCCTAAATTCATTTTGCATTATGCAAATATCACCCTTTGAATTTGGTTTTGCCCCCCTACCCCCGGAAAAATCCTGCTGACGCCCATGCAAGGCTTTACTTCTGCTTCACAACTATAATTAAACCTGTTTTGGTAAATCTTTAATCAATCAATTAATCAATTAATATGTGAGGCATGGTCCTGAAATGGTCCAACAATATTATTACCAAAGATTATCCTACCTGAAAGACGAAGATCGTATACAGTATTCATAAATAAAAATCACCAGACCTTACTATACATGACGATAGGCCTTTTGTCTTCGACCAGTTCATCTCAGCAGAGAGAAGAGTCACTTTATGAGGAGGTCGTCTTTAATACTTCTGTGCTGAGAAACAGTCCTTTAGTGATCATTTTCTTTAGACTACATCCGCCCCCCCCCCCAACAACTCCATTTAGCTTCTTTTTCACTAATATTTCTCAGAGCTCAATCCAGATTTAGAACGTTTAACTGGACAGTCTGAAGTTAGCCAATGACTTGAGTCGTGTCTTATGTGTACCCAAGTTATGCAAATGAAATGTGATGTACTAGGCCAATTTATACCAACCCATAATCTGACGTACGATAGAATATATCAGGGTGGAGTGGGGTGGTAGTAATCCTCTTGGTTTGTCTAATTTATCAACAAGGATATGGTTTCTTTTTTAACTAGAAATGTTCCTTTCCTATAAATATAGCTTTTTCCATTGTACTGTTATCTCAATCAACACCTGGTCTGGAGGTTTCGCTGGAAGCAAATATAGCTGTTGGTTGAAGAATGCGATGTACGCCATTCATAATAAATATGAACGGTAAATGCACTTATCAACCAGTGCATATATAAAATTGATGTAAAAACATGTAGAGTATATAGAAATATTTATATTCATATTATAAACACAAAATATTGTTTTAGACAGATTTCATTCTTTCGCTACTGCCCATATTTTGTGATGTAATTGCACAACATAGCGACTTGTAAAATTATATCTGTATACCAAAAAAAAAAAATGATTTCATATTCGTAAATACACGGGATCTCATACTAAGCGAATTACCTGCGTGAGCGTTGCTTGATAATCCATATTTTTCCCGTTTCCAAGGACCTCAAGAAACAGTTTCTTAAACGCATTTACTACAAATAATTATCTTCAAATCGCCTTATGACCACACATCAGAAAACACTAATTTCACACTTAGGTGGTTTTTCTTGTTTCACATCTGTATGACTTATTAGTAAGCCGAATAGTTGAAACACACGCCACACAGTACAAAACATGACCCAAACACCCAATGCCAAGGATTATCCCCATCTCAATTTACTAAACAAGTACACCTAACAATATCCAGAGAATTTCTGTATGCCAAAAAATTAGAGCGGGGCCATTTTTAATCCATGCTGTCATAATGTCTCGTGAATACTGTACATAATGACGTTTACTACTAGAGATTGGCTAATTACTCGGTCTGAGGAATATCCTCCCAACAGCGACTTCCCATATTAATCACTAAAATCGAACAAATCTATATAGGGAGACACAAATACAATTAGCACATATCCTAGAAATTATTACAATATGATGTGTATATATGATTCTTATGTGTTGAAAATAAATCTGTTGAAGATCATGCATTGCCTGTTTCCTGTTTTATATGCTTTGCATGCATTAACATTCATCTAGGCTTAGGACGGTGTCGGAGAAGAATACAGATTAGGTCCTGTAGGGATAAAATGACCTACTTTTCATTATAACCCAAGATATGACGGTGGTATAATTGGTGGCGGGTATATAATTGACTAGCATATACTATATCCCTGGGTGTAACCTGGTCTGTCTTTATCTTGTGTATAATCGGACCTAGCTCAGACTCGGCCAGTGTATAAATAGGGGGGCGGGGGAAGAGTTTAGACTCTTACACCGTACATGTCATCAACTGGAGACGCTATTTTAAGATAAAGAACACAACATAGAGAGACAATATATCCTTGAGTGCGAACCTTTAAATAGACGGTGCCTGCGTATGGTACCAATTATTGTATCGAGAACATGTGAATGACCACTTATGCAGATCAACCATGTAAGATTAAATTGTTTTTTTAATAACGAGAGACAATTATGAATATAAAACTTATTGCAGAGAAGTATCTGAACAGTTAGCATTTAGTAAGCCTATTTCTTTCTCAATTTATAGGATTTCATTTTTTTTTTTTTTCTGGAGAAAGTTACTGTGTGTGAATAAACTCATGAAATGTCTTCTTTGGAAGATTGTTTTTGGTAAGAATTCAGAGAACTTAGAATCTATTCTGTACATTTACATTACCATTCTGTGTATCTTAAATTTTACAAAAATTATAAACCTTGTTAAAATATACTGTCATCCTTGAACAAAAACAAAAACTCGTATGTTAATTATGAATGCTATTAATTCAATTTTGCATTTTAAAAGAGAATCTTAGCTGCTGTTGGAAGGTGTACTCGATAATGTTTTTGTATAAATAAATGTCGTTTGATTAGTCGTCATGAAAGCACACTTCCGTTGTTCACT
The DNA here is from genome assembly GCA_016617855.1 of Megalonaias nervosa. Taxonomy (NCBI): domain Eukaryota; kingdom Metazoa; phylum Mollusca; class Bivalvia; order Unionida; family Unionidae; genus Megalonaias; species Megalonaias nervosa. The sequence goes on along the minus strand of JAECUM010020639.1, from coordinate 41,385 downwards.
ATAACTGCTTGTCGGACAGGAGGACGTCTTTTACAACATGAACTGTCTGAATATAATAGATAAAGATAAATAGGTCAAAAATACATGGGATATGAGATCACGGATAATAGAAAGGCTGCAGATATTTTTCAAATTATTAAGTCTCCTCTTAGATATTAAAGGTCGACAACTTATTTTTGCAAGAGATTTATTGATTTAAATATTCAATAAAAGAGCTATTCATATCAAGCCGAGAGTACTCCATAATGAAAGTGTACCTCTTCATATCATCATGTTGAAGGTCCAATAGATCTGTAACCCTTCCAAGATTATGTTTTAAGGATCCTTGTAAGACTTTAATTCCTGAAACGACTTTGTACCCTAACCGAAGATTCGGTTGAGTACCGAAGAATCCGAATGCTTATGATGAGTACAGTCTGCGTCATAAAATAAGTCGAAACTTCATGGTATGACAATGTCCCAAGGAAAGCGAACTAGGCCTTACTTGCACAAAAATGGTTAACACCCTTGAAGACACCCTGTGGGTTTCAAATTCAGCTTTTACGTAGACAATTCTTCTGACTCCTACGCAAATTTGAGTAAAAGAAGGATATATATATATATATATATATATATATATATATATATATATATATATATATATATATATATATATATATATATTAGTCCGTCCATTGAAAAATGGATATTGGAATAAATTAAAACTTAATGCTCATTTCTGTCACTTTGTGATATATATCAATCCCTTTGCTTCATTATTTGCCGTCTATACTCACTTATACGACGAGCCCAACTGCAAAATGCATAGAACCAGATCTGCTGTCGTATAATACCCCGGCAGATCTGGCTCTATACAGTTTGTCAGGAGTAATCAGTAGAACAAACAACGCAGATCAGACCCTGATCTGCAGGCGGATTATGCTTCAGCAGATCAGGATCTATGTTGTTTGCATTTTTACTCGACTTATAAACGGATACATACGATACATAACTTTACATGAATATGTAAAGTGACGGAAATACAAACCTATAGATACTGTCGAGTATATCCAATGTCAACTCATTGTCATGTTAATGATGATCGACGTAACTGGGAACCTATTTAATCCATCCATCGATCAACATAAACAGACTCTTCAAACTATACATACAAATTATCCAGTAAATTTTCCATAACAAGAGACCTTCCGCTACCTATAGTAATATTTCTGCTTGAAGAACTATCAAATATGTGAAAAATGATGAAAGTTGTTTATAAATCGTCCAAAAGAGTTTTGGTCTCCTATTTCAGAGGTAATGCAGAGATCAAATGTCCCAGATAGATCTACAAAACCGTGCCGCCTAATCGCATTTATGAGAACGAGAGAATTAAATATGTTTTGTGGCGGTTGTTGAAACTTTGCAAAAGGGCGATAAGAATACCTTGGGATTTTTTAAAAATTTTGTTTTTAGCTCTGATGGCCATAAAACGCCAATTGGATAGTATGTTGTCTATCGTCTGTCGTCCGTCCGTCGTCCGACCGATCGTTAGTATAGGTTTGTTGTCGTTACTTCTCTTAATTACTTAGAGGATTGACATCAAACTCTACATACACATTCATCCCATAGGTTTGTTGGTTATCAATGAAAATAGTGCCGCTTACACATCAAATATGGCAGCCAGCATCCATCTTGAAAATCCTGTTATCGCTGCTTCTCTTGAATGGAAAGTCATATTGACATGGGGATTTTACCAGAAGATTCCTTTTCTGCTTGGTTCCAAATGATAATAGTTCGGCTAACGTGGGTACATGAGAAAACTTGCCAGTAGCTTCTCGTGGGTCGGTGGTTCTTCCCGAGTTTTTCCAGGGTTTTTACCCCACCAGTTATACTGGCCGCCATGTATAACCTACCTTGTGCTGAAAAAATGGCGTTAAACCCTACAACTACAACTACCAAATGATAATAGTGCCTATTTGGTGTACAATATGGCCACTACAGCGGCCATCTTGAAACTGTTACCTTTACATTTCCTGAATGGGTTGGTCATATCAACATTAGGTGTCACTAAAGAGACATCTTATAATGTCTAGCGAAACGTAAACGAAATTGATTCCGACCTGATTTCCAATATAGTTGCCACAGTGGCCATCTGGGGTCTCCATGGATGTCTCTGGTCGTAAATGGTGTCGCTTGCACATCTAGTATGGCCACCATAGCGGCATGATGAAAATCTTACTATCTTTACTCTGCCTGAATGGATGGTCGTATCTATATGGGGTCTTTAGTAAATGACTTCTTATGTTGTCTAGATGGTAAGGAATTGAAATGTTTCTTCTGGGACATCCAATACGGCTGTCACAGCGGTGATTTTGAAAATCTTGTTATCACTACTTCGGAATACATGGTTGTATCAGCATGGGGTTTTCATGGAGAGACTTATTATGATGTCAGTTGGTCGTAAATGAAAATGGTGCCAATTTGACTTGCAATATAGCTTTCAACATTCTACAGTGAAGAGAAAGAAATGGTCTTATGTTGAATTCCTGGAAGTTCTTTTTGGCAATTAAAAGGTCATACCCTTCGAGAGACTTGAACAATATCAGAAGAAAAGAGATACAGTCTGTTGTTTTTTTTTCAATGAATATTTTAGTTTGTTATACACAAAGTACATATTATAAACAATGCAGTGCTTTTGCCGCAATGTGGTCATTTTTCTAAAAGAGTAACAACATTATTATTTTTGCATAAAATATAATTTCCTTCATACCATTAGGCTATATAATGTCTAAATATGAGATATGTACAAAACGTTTGATAGAAATTATTTTGCACAAAATGTTTAAGGTGGCAGGGGACAGTTTCGCATATTGTCCCCTGGCAAATTTCTTAACTTAAGGGTATGGTGTAACTATTTGAGCTATTATTGTGTAATAATTAACGATATGGACATGTTTGTGAATTTGGTCTTTCCGGCTTGTGTTGTTCTCGAAACTGGTGTTAGGCATGTACACCTCATGTAGTCACTGCACAGTATGTAGCCAGTGAAATGCCAATAGTCGGCTATTGGTTCCAGGCAAGTAAAATATCTCAAAAACTGATTGGATGACAACTATTTTGAATAGCATCAAACTATTAAGTACATATTTTTTTTTCAAAATTATCACCCAGGGAAAGGCTTGTGTTTGCATTGTGAGCACCACATGTTCTCAGAAAGGCCTTCGGATATGAAAAATGCATTTATAAATTTGGGGGTGGGGTGCATCAACTTTTTATTCTATGAATTTCCAATGACTTCTCAGATCAAGTGAATGATACTCTTATGTGTTGCTTTATCATACCTATCCAAAAATATGGACCTTTTTGACCTCACTCATGCAGTGGCGTCACTAAGTGGGGGGATGCGGACCGCACCGGCTGACACCATCAGAGGGGGTGACCCGAAAATGACTGTCTATAAAAATTCTGAATTTTTGTGCAGGAAGGGGGTCCATGGGGGTGACATCATGAGTTACCGCACATGACTGTCTATAAAATGTTTGAATTTTTGTGCAGGAAGGAGGTCCATGGGGGTGACACCATGAGTTACCGCACTGGTAGTCTGGTTCCCTGCTAAGTATGATCCCTGCGTTGCACTCCGCTATACTAAGTCAGGTGAACGCCGACGCCATGTTGTCACGTGATCAAAACAAATGGCCTCGTATGCAGAGATATCGTTAATCTAACCGTGGCACATTTATTCCTTTAATATTCTGTTTGTTAGTGACACAATGCGAACTTTACTAATACCGGTACTTTCGATTTGAACTATAGCAGTCGTTATCTTGTGTTCAAGCTTAACCAGCAAATCGGCGACGTAGGTATTTTTACAAATATTTCTACAATTAGGCGAAGACGAAGTATAGGGGTACACACAACAATATTTTGTTAATATTGCACGTTTCCCACGTCATCTAAAAAATTCCTTTTCCAGTCGATTTCTTCATAAATTTTACGTCGAAATTGATATGAGGTTATGTACGGCAGCTTTAATTTTGCCAAAGATTAAGACGAAAATATCTTCCCCATTTTACCAATGGTGAGGGTAACGATTGTTTTGCAAATATTGCACATTTCACACTGCGTCATCTAAAATATTCTAGTTGCAATGAATTCCTTTATCAATTTTACATAAATACGTATATATCGTTTTCCACGACAGCCCAAATTTTGTCAAATATTTGGATCGATATAACAACCCTCTTCTACGAAGTGGCGAAAGTGACGATATTTTGGCAAATATTGCACATTTCGACTGCATCATGTACGACATTCCATTTACTATCGATTACTTGATAATTATTACGTCAGAATTGATATAAGGTGATAGATGACATCCTTAATTGGCCAAAGGTTAATACCAAATCCCTTCAATGAAGGAGGGGGGTGGCGGGTGGTGGTGGGGAGCAAATGTTGCCAAAAACAGAATATTTTAGACAGCATTATCTCAATGTTCCATTTTAAATCAATTGTTTGATCACTTTACATTGATATTGATGTATAGTTCAACATGACAACCCACATTTTGCGAAAGATTAAGACCAAAATACCAACCATTTTTATTAGGCTGACAATTTGGCTAACATTGTGTTGTTTTATATTGACTCCTCTTGTTTCTAATGTTTATATAATCTAACATAAAGTCATGAATGTTTCATCTCTATTTACAAAAAGGGTGAGGCGAATGTGGATATGTGAGAAAGCTTGCCAGTAGCTTCTCGTGGGTCGGTGGTTCTTTCCGGGGATTTCCCGGTTTCTTCCTCCACCATTAATACTGGCCGCCATGTATAGCCTATCCTGTGCTGAAAAATGGCGTTAAGCCTCACAACAACAACAACAACAACAACAAAAAGGGTGATACCCAAAACTGAATAAGTGACACCATTACGCCACACAGATGTAAGTTCTCCTAGCAGCCACGTAAGACCGGTTAATTACCCCGTTTTCAGTGGCGGAACAAGTAATATCGTTAACTTGTGGTGGGGGTGGGGTGGCTGAAACAAGTTGGCAGGTAGGTCTGTGGGACGGAGCCCCTAATGGGGTCAAGGTGACGAAGCTTCCGGGAAACTTCTGCAATTTAAGCGTTTCCAAAGCATAATCTTTACCATCCAACTTAAGAAAATTTAGTCAGAAAACGTTCCAGTTTTTTTGCGCTCGTTTCGCTTCGGGATCCATCTCTGCATAAAAGTTGTACGGAGTTCGTTCGGTCTCTTGGATGCATTTGTAACTAGTGACATAACAAAACTGTGTACATGTGCCTTCAAAAGCAGGCTTTCGCTCATGTTGGTTTTCATGACGGTCTCGCGGGAGATAGGTTTCGGGATACTAATTTATTATTTTCGTTAAAACCATCTTTCCTTTAGATCCAAACTTTACGGAAAGGCAAATAAGACTACGGTTCAGTTCATGACTAAAACAGAACGAATTAACGGGCCTAGTACCGAACTAAGGCAAGTCTTTGGTAAGAAGTGAAAGGAAGAATTTCAACTTGTACATATTGAAAGAATTGTCGATAGCATTTAAAAAGAATCATAGCATTCCAACCAAATTCCACAAAACTAAAGCAATATCAAGTTTACATAACACAGTAGATATCACGACTACCACCACCACTACCATCATCGTGATGAATAATTACGTTATATTAAAACTGCGTTATTTAAAAACTCCTTTATGATTTTATAAACGTTTTAACTTCGTCTAGGATTGCTGTCATGACTCTTTAGGATGCGTATAGAAAAACCTTGACGTTAGATATGTATGCAACGGCATATCAGGACCTGATATACTGTTAATGGCAGTAAGTGCTTGACCCACTGCATATGTAGCTCGGAGGTCAAATATATGCCAAAAACATAGGTTATTTTGCTATATGCATGTGTTACAGACCTGCATTTGACCTTGAATTTGAGACGTTTCATTTGAGATTTTTCGTCATTTTATGATTATTTTTTAATAAAAACCTAATTTATCTTTCTGGTTCTTTGAACTGTGAATTTCTCGTCAAATGTCACGACTGTAATCTTAGCCTTCAGTTATAGTGTTACAAGCATTGGGACGTACATTTTATATGCAGTTTTCGTTTCTTTCCATCTTTTTTTATCGTGCATTTGCAGGTTTGGGACAATGAGGCCGCAAAAGCAGCTGCGGATTGGAGCGGAAAGTGTCTATACAAGGCCCGTCCAGACGCGTGGGGTCAGAACATGAACCAGTTTGCGGAAGCGGCTACAGAAGCATTATCTCCGGTCAAAATATTCCGTGACAGTTTTAAGGAATGGAGCAAGGAGGGGAAGCTGTATGACCACCACAACAAGGACTACAAGAACTGTGGCACGAAGCATACGTGCTCCTATGTACAGGTACAATTAATTTGTTTTTAGATCTATATCAAATTTGGGAATGTTCACCCCCGAGAAACGCTCTTGACAACACACACTTAAAAACAATGAATGACATGGAACAAGATAATTTTATAATTATATTTAACAATAACAGTTGTAGGTAAAACTTGCCTTATTACGACTGTTTATATCAAACGGTCTCTAGATGTTCTTCTGTGTTTCTCTCTTTCAAAAATAGAAAAAAAAAGATTTCTTCATTAATTTTTCAAACTTTACATTACTTGAAATGCAGCATGAGGAATGAATTTAAAAATGTTAATGTATTAATTGTATATGGCGATGGAAAGAATTGCTAAAAGGAGGCTAAATTAAACAGGAAGTACCTTCGTGGTCTTTATTTACACTTTCAATAAATCCTCGGCAGCTGCAGATTTACATTTGGTAGGTGGTGGGCTACATTGATTCAAATTTATATTGCAGCGATTTCCTTTTTCTATTCAAATCGTTATTACAATCAGCCACTGCTCCCCCTCATGATATATTTAATTAAATTTACGAAACGAATTGATCAAAATGATCTATCAAGACCTGCTTGTGGCGGATGGTTTTTTTTTTTTTTTTGACAAGCGGAGTTGATGAACTTTATGTCTAATGAAAATGAATTTCAGACTGATGATGACGTAATTGTAGAGACCAAGTTACTCAATAGCTTGCTCTATTGCGTTGTTATATAATGTGTCAAAGTCTGACATACAAAAAAAATTACTTCATAATAAATTTTTATTTACTCAAATCTTATGTGCTGGGCCGTAGAGAGCGATCACGGTCCAGGACCGGATTATCCATAGGGCAAAGTGGGCAACGTGCCCAGGGCCCCCGAGGCACAAGGGGCCCGGTATATTATCGTCTGATTTCACAGGCAGTGTTGTTAATAGTACTGTAACCATATCTATGGACAAGGCAGGATAGCTATGGGTCCCTATGTTGGTTGTGCCCAGGGCCCCCAAAGGCCTTAATCCGGCCCTGTCACGGGCCCTGGGGTAAGAAACACACGGGCCTCTCCTAGTTCTTGTTCAAGCAAAATTTTTCTTTTCTAAAATTAAAAAGTGTTGTTCGGCCCTGGCCCCTTTACGGGCCCAGGTCCCAGGGATAGATCCCCAGTTGACCCTCTCTTATCGGCCCTGCTTATGTGGTAAAAGGCAGAATTGACAGGAAAACCAAAATACTGGCCATCACTAGCAGCAGGAAGGGTGAACAGACCAATTTTTAGGCGGGTTATTTCGCAAAAATAAAGCTTTCTACGAAAAAAAAAAGGGGGGGGGGGATGATTCAGAAAAATATTTTTCAGCAATATTAAATGATCAACTTAGACAAGGTGGAAGGTGAACAGACTGAAATTATTCCTATAAAATAAAGCTTCCTACGGAGGGATGAACAGACCAAGTTTATTTTAAAAAAATAAAGCTTCCTACGAAAATGAAAATACAAGCATCAATAACTCTAAACCGAGGTCTCTACAGTGTTATTTACCGACCCGGAATATTCACTGTTGCTCGGCGAAGCGGTCATTAATTAAATCATTAATAATATCAAATAATAATGAGCGATCCTACGCTAACCGTGGAATCTCGCACAGCTAAATTAGCTCGACAGCAATTAAAAAATATCTTCCAATCCGCGATTCTGTCAAGCAAAAATTACAAGAGAGTCAGGAGTCTCAGGTGGAATTTACAGAAGGTGCAGAACAGTTATTTAAACCAGTTACAAAGGCCACTGAAGGTCTTCTTCCCACGTTGGAGCAAACCTTTAAGGCAACTGGAAAAATAGCAAAAAGAACTAAACAAACAAAAAAGATTCTAAGAGAACTTCCAGGTGAAATAGCTGCTGCTCAACTACAGACACAAACGAAAGAAATACTTAATAATATTGACCAGCTTCGTTCTGAAGTGACCGATATAAAGGATCTTATACTAGAACCAGGACCAGTAGCAGAACAAGCAAGAGTTAAAACTGAACCGATTGATAAATTTACCGAAGAGAGTATTGCTTTCATAAAAAAATATTGATAGCGTGGAAGAATTATCTGCATTTGCCGTGCAGAGTTTTGATAATAGAGAAAGAGTTTTAAAACCCGAGTACGATGATGATGCTGTAGGTCGTGAAAAATGGTATAAATGGATATATCGCAATACGGAGTTAATCAGTCCCGAGATAGCGATACAAAATATGCAATAGATAAATATTTTGCACTGTTACAACAATTACAACAACCAGTCAAAAAAATCCAGAAAAGGTCTTGTCACTGGCAGTGTAAAAACAAAAAAAACAAAAAAACCCTTCCGTTACCCAATAAACTTTGTCCTAATAACGTCCTTGACGATGTTGAACGACTAGCGATTCTGACTGGCGGAAGACTATCCGGTAATAATTCCTCAGAAATCATTAATGAAGCAGATGCTATTTGTCAGAGATTATTTACAGGAGGTATCATGGATATTAATGTTTATCGGTCCCTCATTGATGAAATTGTTGATGATTACCGCAGTGATTGATGCAGTTAGATCAGTGACAAGAAAATAAGATGATCATAAATAATGCTCAACGTGGACCTGTAATGGTCAGGGTGGTAAATTGGCGATTACCAACATACAAAGCGATCTGCGGAGATGGACTCGGTGATGTTGTTCAGGGTTTATTCATCATCATCATCATCATCATCATCATCATCATCATCAATCCCTTAACTCAAGAGGTCGTTGGGGCACCACAGCTGACTTTGAAACCAATTCTCTCCATCTTTCCCTGTTCTCTACTGCCCTTTGGGAATCTCAAGATCACATGCCTGTCCACTCCTTAATGTTGTCTTCCCACCTCTTTTTGTGTCTGCCTCTTCTTCTGCACCCTCGCACTGTGCATTGCAAGATTGTTTTTGCCAATCAAGATAATCTTGAGACATGACCGTACCACTCCAGTTTGCGCTTTTTTGCAGTGGTCAAGAGGTCTTCATAGGATCCGATGGCTCGTTGGATCCTGTTGTGGACTTCTGCGTTGGTTACATGGTCAATGTATGAGATGCCCAAGATTTTGCGGTAGCATCTCATTTCAAAGGTTTGAATCCTTCTTTGTAGATCTGATGTGAGCGTCCATATTTCACAAGAATACAGAAAGATAGATATGACAATCGAGCGCATCAGTCTTATTTTGGAACCAAAAGCAATGTTGGTATCTTTCCATATTGGTCTCAACCTTGTTATTGTTTCTGTTGTCTGGGCAATCCTGCAAAGTAGTTCTGGTTTGGAGCCCTCGTCTGTGATAATTGATCCCAAGTACTTAAAGCTTGTGACTCTTTCCAGCTGCTGTCCACTGACCTTGATTTCTGCACTGATGCCATTGGTGTTGTTTGTCATCAGTTTGTTTTCTTCGGCGCTAATCTCCATACCGTATGCTGTGGAGGTTGTGTCGAGGCGTTCAACCAAGTCCGCCAGTTCTTTTTCATCTGCTGCCAAACTATCAATGTCATCTGCGAAGCGAAAGTTTGTGATTGTTCTTCCTCCGATGCTGACAGTGCCCATGTGGTCATGCAAGGCATCTTCCATGATCCTTTCCAGGAAAATGTTGAAGAATGTAGGTGACATTATTCATCCCTGTCTGACTCCAACTGTTGTTCGAAATCAATCTCCTCTGCTGCCATTGATGAGGACAGCACTGGTGGCTTTGTCATAGAGTGCTCAACAACCTGCACCAGGTTTGAGCTGATGTTGTACTTCCTCATAGTTGCCCATAAGGCTGAATGCCATACCCTATCAAAGGCCTTTTTGAAATCTATAAAGACGAGGTATAGATTCTGCTGGTACTGAAGGTATTTCTCGCAAAGGAGTCTGAGATTAAAGATTTGTTCTGTGGTGCTCCTTCCTGCTCGGAAGCCTGCCTGTTCTTCAGCAATAATTTTCTCTGCTTGAGGCTTTAGTCTGTTGAGAATTATCTTCAGCATGACTTTGCTTGGGTGACTGATCAAACTGACGGTTCTGTAGTTTTGGCACAGCTGTAGGTTTCCTTTCTTGGGGAGCACGATGACCAAGGATTAAATCCATGTGGTGGGTCATTTTCCTGTCTGCCATATCTTGTTGCAGATTGTTGTTAGGACTGTGACTATCTCTTCTCCTCCAGCTTCAATGAACTCTGAATGTTGTCAATGCCGGCTGACTTTCCTTTCTTTAGTGACCTAACTGCAATTTCTACTTCTTCACGAAGAAGGATAGCCCCAAAAGCAATACCGATTGCAAAGCAACTGGGAATGAAAGCTATTGACGTTGTACGTGATAAAGCTATTTGTACTGCTGGTGATGTTGCTAGTAAAGCATTCTCGGTAATCAAGGATAGACTAGCACGATTAATACGCAGACAGCCAGCGGTCCGACCTCACCCAGTAAAATTACCTAGCACTGAAGTTATGCCTGCAAATGTTAGTAAAATAATAAATCAAGCTGCAAATCAAAACCTAGCAGAGCTGGCTGGTGTACCCCTGTCAGAAAAACAAAAAATATAACTGCTAGTCTAATAGCAGGAAGTGGTCTTCGTGTTAGACGATAACAACTATAATAAAATGTTTCAGCGTGTATCTGATTCTGCATTGGACTTGGATGCGCCAGTCCTCAAAGATGAATCGGTACGTGATTATCAATATTATTCGTATGATGCACGAGAGCCAAATCAACGTGGGCGAATTGAGCTGCAAGTTCAGGATACAAGCAGATATTTCTTACCCGCTGAAGCATTTATTGAAGTAGAAGGTGAAATTCTAAAACAGATGATATTGAATATGGAGCTGGTGTTAGAGTTGGTTTTTTTAATAATGGCATCATGGCGTTGTTCAGCAGTGCCATGTATAGCATCGACGGAAGAAACATTGGATCATGCCTGGAAAACGTCGACGTTGCCACGACGGTATTGGGTCTAGCAAGACATTCCGATGATTATTCAAGATTAGCTGGTCCGTCAATGATGTTTATGAAGGATACTACTGACTACCCTGACAACAGGCAGTGTGATATAAGACGACCAAGAAACAATGCCGACAACGCTGACGCAGATGTGGTTCCATTAAAGAAGGCAACAGGCCACGGAATAAAGACTTCCAAAAAATGGTCGATCCACGGAGAAAGGTCTAAAACTGCCAGGAACTCCCCATTCGTGGTACAATCGAGCCTCGAACGGCTCAGGTCTGAGACTGCACCGGACACTTCGCTAAACATGCTTCCCATGTCCAGTTTTGATTTACTTGATGCTGCTAAGAAATTAAACATCAAAAACTTCAGAGGTGATTTTATGCGTGATTAGTTACCAAAACAACCAAACCGTGTTGAAACTGGTATCATTAATCTCGATGGAAGTTCTGGCCCAGGTACTCAGTGGGTTGCATATGCGATTGGTCCACTTGGAGTTGTTTATTTTGATTTGTATGGACTGGCACCACCGAATGAATTTTTAAAATATGTTGGCGGACTTTAAAGCAATCCCGTCTGGTATTCAACATTACCAACACAGATAATATCTGACCCGCCAATATGTGGCCGTGAAGTACTTGCTGTGCTCGACGCTGTGTCAAGGTCCCTGACACCACCTAATAAAGCCGTGCACGAGTATACAAGTGGTCGTTTTAAACAGGTCTTAGTGTAATATACAATAGTAGATATTTACGGAAGATCTGCTGAGGCAAGCCTCAATGTGACTTATCCAAATATGCAGCCCTTGACGAGGTCAAGGATGAGTTCTCTAATCTTTTACGCCTCGAAGATGTAGACCAAAATGAAGCTGTTGCTTTTCAGGATAAACAAGGACGGTTAAAGACGAGCAATATTCGGCTGACAGATATTATTCTGCGGGTTCCAGATGCGACCGAAGATAACTTAGCGATATTTACAAAAATCGATAATATTAAAAACTCGGAGGAATCAGTTCAAACACTCATGGGAGAGATTACTGGACGCATCAGAAGAATTGGAAATATTATGGATGGTGATCTCAACATGAGCAGAAACGCAATTATTAATGTGAGAGAACCAAAATCAGACGATGATGTGGCAACAAAAAATATCTTGACAACAATGGCGCCACGATTAGAACTGAGATCAGTAAATACGTTGCTAAAACTGGCGATGGAATGACTGGTTCTCTCAATATGGCTAATAATAAAATTACTGGTCTTGGAGAACCAGAATCAAACGATGACGCTGCAACGAATAAATACGTCGACATCAGCAACACCTTGATGATGACTTCGTTAATGTCAATCAGTGAGGGAATGACCACATTTAGATCTGAATATGCTAATCATGTAACCGCGTTTGCAAATTTTCGCAGAAACACAAATAGAACCATTAATGAATTTTTCGGGAATCCAGCAGTCATCGACAATAAGCTCTCTAAAATAATAAAGATTACCGACTACATCAAAGAGATTACAGATCGTACAGTTCTTGTGCATGCAGTAGCGTCTGTATCAGCATTATGGACACCACTCAATAAATCCATTAAATATACCGCTAAGGTTACCGGCATGTACAGGTTATCAGTAATCGGCGCTACAACATTTACAATATCTACCACAATTTAACGGCGTTATCCAGTTAGTGGATCTTCTGGATCTATGTTAGTGATACTGGATCAAAACGACGAGGGATCATTCGTGGTGGAACCCGAATAAAAAGGCTTTGGCGTGTTATACTATTGTTATATTGAATTCGTCGCCAACATACCATCTACTTAAAATCTAGCAATGTACACAATGAAGCAATCGATTCACGTTCAACATTTTAGATACGAGCAAGTGTGTTCGTGGCATACCCAACTGAAAAATATCATTGATGTGTATACATTAAAACAAAAACAAATCCGCAGACGTGTTGTTGTTACTGACATAATTGTATACTCTGCATCCGCCGTAGTCGCTGAAACAGTAACTGTCATCGGCGCATTATCAGCCACATACATAATAGCACCAGAAATAGGAATTGGTGTTTCAGTTGTAACCGGCGTTGCTGGTATTCTTAATATCATCGCAAAAATTATATCCACATGCGCGGCTGATAAAATTACACGAATATCAAACGTTGCTATCAGCGGCAACACGCGCATACGCCAAATCATCGTTGACATCATCGGGTCTCAATGATGGAGCAATATCAGATCAGGAATTTGAAGAAATGATTAAGATTTACTATCAAGCAACTGGAAATCCAAACGCCGCCATCTCCGACAAGGACGCTGTCAAAGACAAAGACAAGGATTTAGATCTCTCTTGATTGAAATAATAATGTCGCAAAATCAAACACTGCGATTGCTAGAACAAATCATCGCTAAATCAACACCACCAATAATCACGATGATATCAGCGAGCTCAACAACGCCGGAATTTGACGTTAGCTTTCCAACGGCAGTTCCAGCGAAGGAAATATCACTAGCACAATTGCGAGTGTATCATAGCTGGCCAAATGTTAGATCAAAGTCATTTGGTGGGTTGCAAACAAATAATCTATTGGTATTTGCGTGTAAAAATAAACCCCATGGAACTCTCGATTGGCAAGTGTTGGCATACCTACGGGCAGTTTTCAAATAGAACAGATCAACGATGAGTTCCAGTGCAGAATCAAATCTATCACAGGAAAAGAATCCGAAATCACTATCACAGTTCATGAGCCAACGTTATCAGCTGCGATAGAAATATCAACGTTAGATTATGCCGTCGATATATATATCGTCGATCCGAACTGTGTTAGGATGGCCGGAAGTACAACCACCAGCCCCTCCAACACCACCGAGTCCTCAACGATCTGATTATACCTAAGACAAGAATATATTTTTAAAACTTCCAGATTATCAACAAAAATTAAACCTTCCATGGACATATACTGATGAAAAAGATATATTATTGCTTCTGATGGTACAAGACTTCCTAAATTAGCAAAAACTATAAATACCCGTTATATGTACGGGTATCATATTATCGATGAAAAATTTATTAAATCGTTCCTTGATGAAATTGAGCCTGAATACCAGCAGGTAAGCAGCAAACTGCGTCAGTTGTTTCAAAGTCACATACAAGATTATTCCGATGACGATATAAAGCAACAAATCATTGCGACGGTACAGCATCTAAACCAGGTTGCATCCGACCTCAAGTATATCAGTCCGATTTTTATTGAAACAATAATTACTACTGATATAATTGCACTTAAGAATTTGATTTTTCGATCATTATGCAATTACAGAAGAAAAATTACCAACATTTGTGATACCAGAATTTTAACACCGACAAAATTTCAAAAACAGTTAACGATATTATCTATGAATACTATCCCCAAATCATTGAAGCATGGAGAAAAATACCTCCTCCTCCGGGTATTCTAACCCATAATAATGACCCATGCGGTGGAGGTCGTCATATATCACCAGGTGTTGTCAATATCACAACTACCATATCTATGAATCTTGTATGTGATGCTATTGATGACAGCTTTCAAGTAGAGCTTGCAAAATCCAGTCAGGCACTGCAGGGATATATTTTGTACACATTTACCCCTCAAGCGCCACCTGGTATTTTGATTGTGTTAGAACCTGTTAATCCGATTTATCTACGATGTCATAATCCACTACTGTCACGGATGCATTTCAGACTTTCTGACCAGCACGGATACCTTCTTGATTTGCGAGATGAATCTCTCAGAGTAAGTTTGTATGTGAGATCCTGACTGTAACAAACTCAGAAACAAATTTATTTATTATAAGAAAATTTTTTATTTTACAAAATCCTTCAAATTTCAGTAAAATCTCAACCCCCTTCTCTAATTGGGTCAGTTAAAGAAATAAAAAAAAATCGTTGTAAATATCAGTGAAAATTTGTAAAATCAGACTGAAAAACGTTAAAAAATCGATCAAAAATCCGCTGAAGCCTACTTAATTTTGTAACTTTTCCAGGAAATATTTTTGCCTTTAATTGACCCAATTAGAGAAGGGGGTTGAGGTTTTACCCTCAAACTTTTTTAAAAAAAAAAAAAAAAAGACTGAAAAACAATGATTTTTTGATCAGTTTTGACTAAAAATCGACCAAGGTCGACCAAAATCAGTAAAAGTTGAAGAAATTCGGAGGATTTTGTAAAATAAAAAAATTCTTATAATATATCTGTTTCTGATTCTGTCAAACAATTATTTGTGCGGTATTATATAATGTACCAACACGCGAGAGATTTTGTATACAACAAAGCGGAACTCGAAAGTGCCATCAGAACAATCTTGACACTTCCACACACAGAAGCAGAAAAGTTTAGTATTAATATACTTATTGATGATTATGGCGATGAAAAAGTTTTGTTAACGCAGGAACAGTTAAATGATCTGCAACGGGAACATATCATCACGGCTGTATGTGATAGGGATCAAATTCTAAATTACGCGCATTCTTGCCTTAAATATTCCAAGTTACTGGAAATGCTTTATGGGTTGTAACTACCCAATTTTCCGATAAAAAATACTATAAACACCGCTGACAATAGTCAAAACGCGCACTGTGTCACAACTTTCACTTTGTTTACAATCCGTTACAATTTTCACTTTCACAATTCCCTTGACAAGGTCAAGGTGTTTATAATACGACATTTTTTTCAACTGTCTTACACGCGCACTCACAGTCTTTCTTGTTACGTATTCGCGTGACAACTCTGATCTAATTTTCTCAATCGCGTGTGCGAGTGAAACGAATTGCTAAAATTGTTTATCATCGACACAAACTAGTGATTGTGTTATTGCCTGTTGGATTAATTTTATAACCTGTATTTGGCTGCTAGTATATGTCTTCCTTCAGATTTTCGTTCTTGCAACGCTTCAAAATCAGAAATGATTTTTTTTTTCAGGATCAAGTTGATCAGTAAGTTGTATACCATTATCATGTAATTTTTGAATTGCAGAATAATCGCTTCAATATTTTCGTGATTCATTATATAATAAATATACGTTTAAATTAAAAAAATATTTGCATTCCTAATTTTTCAGGAATGCATGGACGGCACAATACACATATTATTTACAGTATTATGTACAACTTACTTGAAGCTTGTGAAGCTTGTGACTCTTTCCAGCTTGCTTCAAGTACTTTGGATCAATTATCGCAGATGAGGGCTGCAAACCAGAACTACTTTGCAGGATTGCCCAGACAACAGCAACAATAACAAGGTTGAGACCAATATGGAAAGATACCAACATTGCTTTTGGTTCCAAAATAAGGCTGTTGCGCTCGATTGTCATATCTATCTTTCTGTATTCTTGTGAAACATGGACGCTCACATCAGATCTACAAGGAAGGATTCAAACCTTTGAAATGAGATGCTACCGCAAGATCTTGGGCATCTCATACATTGACCATGTAACCAACGAAGAAGTCCACAACAGGATCCAACGAGCCATCGGATCCTATGAAGACCTCTTGACCACTGCAAAAAAGCGCAAACTGGAGTGGTACGGTCATGTCTCAAGATTATCTGGACTGGCAGAAACAATCTTGCAAGGCACAGTGCGAGGGTGCAGAAGAAGAGGCAGACACAAAAAGAGGTGGGAAGACAACATTAAGGAGTGAACAGGCAAGGGATTTGAAGATTCCCAAAAGGCAGTAGAGAACAGGGAAAGATCGAGACAATTGGTGGTTAAGTCGACTGTGGTGCCTCAACGACCTCTTGTGTTAAGGGATTGATGATGATGATGATGATACAACTTAATTCTAACGGATGGCACATTACACATATTATTTACAGTATTATATATTAACTTAATTCTAACGGACGACACAACACACAATCTTAACTATAGTAGCATTTTTACAGCATTATATACTAATTCAAGCTATTTACAGCATTAAGCTATTTACAGCATTATATAAAAATTCGGACTATTTACAACACTATATACAAATTCAGGCTATTTACGTATAAAGCTATTTACAGCATTATATAAAAATTGAACTTACACCACCACCAGGGGCCTTCTCTACGTTTAACAGATTTATGCTGATAACTGAAAATTCATGTACACCTCCCCCCAAAATCAACCCTGGGGAGTGCAAAATAGCACCTACCAAGTCGCTGACATGATGGGAAGGTGTACATGAACTTATAGTTATGATTATGTTTTTCTGTTGAATTTAGAGCTTTGGGGCGGACCCCGTTTATTATATGTTTCAGAAATTATATAAGGTGGCCAATGCTTGGAAATCGACAAATAGCTCACCTGGATTACAATCCAGGGGGCGTGGCTTGTCTGTTTTTCTGTTTTCTTAACTATTATCCAAAACAAAGTCGTGAGGGGACAAGGAACCTGACAAAGTCAGAAAAACAAGGATAATGGTTTTTTTTTAAAAAAGAAACACAAAAAACAACACAAAAAAAATCATTTACAAGTGGAAGTAGTTTATAAAATATAAGCGAGGTTACTGTTTAATCTCCCCACTGGATGAAGCGTTGGTTGTCGGAGTTATCTCCCTTGACAATTTTTGCTGTGTGCAATTTTGAAATATTATTCGCTGTTTGTATTTCTTTGAAAATACTGAGTTGGTTATACTATTTGCGACACGTTGTACTGAGGCCTGGCAAATATCGAAATATTTGTCAGCTGCATATGTCGATGGAAATATTATTTCTTCGCCTGTCTCTACATTCAGAGATTTAACTGATCTTGTACTCTTATAATTATTACCAGCATTTCCACGCACAGAATTCTGACTTTGTGTAATGGCCTTTACCAACACCAAACATGAGATAACCATTTCAGTGACAATACCGACTGGTCTTTTTAGTCGACAGTTTCTGATGATACCATCACGCGATGCCTCATAATTTTTAATGATAGGATGTGTTGCAAATTCTCCTTGCTCAAGTTATATAGTATATATTATTTGTCTAAATTATTATTTTATTACTGTAATAAATATCGCGCTATTCTTGTCACTGTCACGAAAATTTAGCGAGATAGTCTCCAGTGTTTTGTATAGGAGAACTGACGCGGATGGCGTTAATGGCGTAATTTTTTTAAATCATAATACCGTTTCAAAGCTCAGTATTTTCTGCCTTCACAGTCTACATACAACTGCGATTTTCCCCTGACTCCTTTGTTACATTTCAAACACGGCTTTGGTCCTAGACTCTCTCGTCGCACACTTTGTAGGCGGTATCTACAGAATTCATTTACACAGGCCTTATTACAAGGAGCTGTACATGCAATCGTCAACCACTTGCAACTGTTTTTTGCTTGAATCATTGTATATTATAAATTAAAGTTTAATTTAAATATATTTGCGTTAATTATATGATGGAAGAATTTACAATATTCTCTTCGGTTAAGCCTTTTCAAGGAAGATTCGATCTTGACAGAATAGTCCCTGACTTGGCGAGGCGAGCTCAGGTTGAGTCGACGAATCAGACTCTGATCAATAATATTCGTGGGGCCAAAAGAGAGTTTCTCAATGATGGTGCGGCTCATATGTGCTCAACATTCAGAATCATGCAAGACGTTGAAGCGACAATGAATGACCAGCGAGCAAGGACAATTATTAATTATCTCAACGAACAAAGATACATTTTTAGAATAAAGTTTATTGCGGAAGGAGACGATACTGATGGCAGTTGTTTATGCGATATATCCGATATATCCGCTGACTGATAAACATAGCGTTGATGATTTCAAACCGATGAAAATTTCGGCGCTGAATTATGTAGCTGAGCGAGTTGCAGAACATTCACAAACGCGATACTTGGAAATGGTTTAACGGATCTGAGACGCAAAAAAATAACTGAATGGACTGAGCGTGTCAAGGAACATGGCGCTATGATCAACGACGTTGATGAATTGGACAAGAAATTAAAATTTCCAATAAGTATGAAGACACTAAACGGCGAGATTTTTTACGAATCAAAGTATAAATCAAAGGGAGCTTCGATATAGATCGTTGATCATAACGCGCACGCGTGGACGATGGATGTAACAATATATCCACGAAATAGAGCTGTTAAATTTTTTGACGGTGATATATTTGATTTTATAAATAAAATTAGTAAAAGCATCCCTGTATCTGAGTGGTTGTTTCGAAGTTCCGAATGTGAAAATTGTGATCAGTTTGTACGACCTAATGGAGATATTTATCGATCTGAGTCCCTCCACTCGGAAATGAAAAATCTTGCGTTGAAATATACCGATGATGTTGAACAATTACTCGGTAATTGTTTTATCGTTCCATTGATGATCACTTTGCTAAGGAGAAAAATTCATGGAAACCGACAAGATCGGAATTTCTTGTCGATGTGCAGCTGAGGTGCTGCGAATACGGACACGGCGGATTGTGGAATACTAAATACGATTACAGGGATGTTATCTCAGTTAATATGGTTGCATGTTATCCTGGAAGTTTTTTTTGGAATGGGAGAGAGTTCTGAATGCTTTAAGCGATTTGGACACCCAACACACGAGATGACCAGAGTTGCGATAAATGGACATTTACCAGATTTTGATTTAACTGGATTTGCATGTATTGAATCATTTGAGTTTACGGAAAATCTCCATCCGATTGTTTATGTTTGGTTTGGTCGTCATTTTAGCGAACGTGGATGTGCTGGACGTTTAGCATCGTTAACCGTAAGTGAAATAATAATATCGTATCGTCCACAGAAACAAAAATCTGGTTACCAAAACCTCCTCCTGACCATGTCAGGATTGAAAGCTCTGTTCTTGACGAAATCTTTGAGCGTGATCCCGATGAAATTGAATGCGAAAATAAACTTGCAAAGGATCTTAGCAGAAAAATAATTGGTAAATTTACTCAGGGTAGTTCATATGATCATAAACGACACTGCACAAGATTAATCATCGACGATGCGAACTTGATTCTATAATTGCTGATACAGCAAGGAAAAATACGTTTGTAAGCCGGAATAGTGCTTACTTATCGGATGGAACTAAATTAGGTACAGTTGTGAGCTTTATTGATGGTGACTCACCACAGGTTACTCATTTAAGATCTTCGATGTCAGCGTATGTTTCGATAAATTTATTATCGATGATAAACAAATTCCCTGATACAGCGGTTACAGTTGCCACAGATTCGTTTTATATAAATAGAAAATACGCGGATTTGTTAAAGATTGGTACCGATGCATCATGGGGCGAATGGAGAATAAAACGAATCCGCCGACGTTGAATCTAAGGATATATACTTTTAAAAAAATCGAATGTCACAATTATCATCAGCACCGTCGGTATATAATCCCGTGGCCAGACATAAAACTGTTTATCTTAACGGGTGTGGTGGTTCTGGTAAAACAACGCGTGCGATTGAATTATTCCTGAACAGTGGTTCAGGGAATTTTGATATGGTTGTTTGGACGCCTACACAGAGACTCGCCAGAAAATGATTTAGCGAGGAGTGAAATCTCATACTTATCACAGCTTCTTCCGGTGGAAAGCAGATGCATGGACTCCTGAATGAATGGGATAAAAATACATTCCTAAGATCATTATTTGGGACGAAATATGCACGGTATCTATGGATGTGTTACAAACGTTTCTTGATTGGTTATTAGCTCGGAACACTGCTGTAATAATGTGTGGCGATCATGGTCAGCCACCACCTTTCCTTGGATCATCTTTGCATGAATGGCTAAATATATGTGTAGATTATTATGAGGAAATACTGATGATTACCGAGCGCATGATCCAGAATTAAGAGAGTTTAAGAAATTATTCGGACTACAACCAGACAAGATTCAGTGTGAAATAATGCATGAGACAATTCCGGAAACACCTATAAATCATCTTTGGAATTTATGGATTCCTGCTGATTTGATAGTTGCAAGTCGGAAGATAGTTTGTGATTCACTTCAGCAGCAATTATTTCTGTTGCATAAAGAAAAATTTTCAGATCTACCTGTACCATTTATGTTATCGCCCAGCAGATACGCGACGGCAAAATATTGATGTTGAAATTCCAGGTGGCGGTGGTAAACAAAATCTTGTGTTAAATGATGTTTTAGTTCCCGTGAGTGCCGTTGGGAGCGCATTAACGATGGATAAATCTCCATGGACGCTAGGATATGCTATAACGATTCATTCTTCACAAGGATTAACTATAACCGATACGGATATTTGGATTGTTGATGGTCGTATTGACTGGTCAAATTTAGTTTATCTTGCAGTGTCTCGAGTCAGTAGAATGTCTCAGCTACGGAGGATTATCATAGACTGCGTATTGAGTAATCATCAAACTCAGAAAATTAACGACGATATAGTAAGGAAAAATTTAACCGATTTTCAGCAGTGTAACAGAAAGCATAAACGCGACTTTGATCTCGATGTTAAGTTTATCATGACACTGAAACAACAACAAAATAATCAATGTGCTTGCTGTAACCCAGTAATGTTGTGGCAGTATTCTCCTAATGACCCACGACAATTTACCGTGGATAGAATTAATAATAGTCTCGGCCATGCACGTGAAAATGTGATGCTGACCTGTCTTGAGTGTAATCGACGTCGAGGAGCTAGAATCCTGCTTTCACAAATGTGAAGGCGGTGGTAATTGTGTATCTTCAGGAATTGCTTGTAATTGTTCACGTACAAATCCACGCTGAGGAGCAGCTGAATCTAGTTTGTAAATTACAGGTCTACCCATAGATGTAACCGCACTGGAAATTTTATGTGTGGTTACACTCCAGACAGGGTCAGTCGCTCTTTTTTTTACCCCCTCCCTCAAGCTCCCCCGGCTCATATAAATATCTGACAGTCACATTACCTAGTACAGGTTGTTTTGAGAAAGATTCATGTCGTTGTACTGGTATGTGTTTCTTCGAGATTGCTTTGATGGGAGTCATAGAAATTCCATGAGTAAATTCATTATTTAACGCAACTATCACACTCGGTAGTCTTGCAACCCATTCACGACATCTCATGTCTTTCTGAACTTTGTTCAAGGATATTTCCTGCGCATATTGATATCGAAACAATCGCTCAGCAAGTGTTCGATTAAATCGTTCAACGCTTGCTTGATCGCGATGAATTGCGGTGTGGCCTCGCCTGATTTTGACCTTATGTTGTTTCATCATCGACGTTACCGCACCAAGAAATTCTTTGCCAGCATCAACCTGTAGCAACTGTGGCCATCACAAGGGCCTTTGTCGATAAATTCGTTGAAACGCAGATGTAACTTTAGTTGCTGTCTTTGTTGATAGTGGTTCTGCTTCTTTATATCTACCTGCAACGTCAACGACAGTTAACGCGTATTTGTATGTGCGCAATTGACGTCTACCAGTTTTAATAGTATCGTGTGGTAAAAACAAAACGTGTGCCTCATGAACCTAATTGTGAGTACTGACATCAAAATGTGCGTGCTGAATTTTTTTAGGTGGTGGTAGTTAAATCTGCCATATTGCCCGTCTTGCTAACTAATCTGCGGCAACAGAACGTGCGACACCTGCCGCATCAGCAAGTTTACTAATCGCTGCTCTACCCCTCCAATATCCTCTTTGCTCTAATAAATCGATTCCATTATTATAATGATAATTAGTCTAATAATTACCTGCCCCTAACATTAGTTTACCTTTCATCGCAGATTTTATAAAAAAAATTAGTAAGCGATTCTCTGAGGGATTTATATTTTTACAGATTTTAGAGTGTGAATCAACTTCATGTCTGCAATATGTCGCTGTTGTAAATCTGGATTTTTATACGCGACATCATGAACGTGACACGCTTGATCAGTTGCATTTATTGGATACTCTCCAGGTCTTGGTTGATTTTTCTCGTCAAGTCGGATATCAAGTCGGGTTCCAGGACCACAAGAATTATATCCAGTAAGATGCTTCTCTCCAGGATACTTAGCCCATGGAGCCCATGGTAATTTTCCAGTGAAGCAGCGATATCTCCGCCTGTTTCATGAGAGATAAATCTGTATTTATTGTACCACATTTCTTACACTAGCCTGTAAGTGCACGCTTTGTTTTCCTCGTCGTTATTGTTTTTAATCCACTGGTGGGGGGTGCTCTGCATCGAACACAATATAAATTCATTTGTTAATTATATTTCTACAACTTGAATGTCATCGATTTCTCAGCGACACGACAGCAAGAACCAGTCAAGCGTCATCCAGCTCTACCAAATGCTATCAGAGCGTTTGTCATAGGTCCATCTGGGTCTGGTAAGACGCAATTGTTGCTTAACCTGATAATGAGATGGCTCAAGTGTGATAAGTTGTATTTAGTGGCACCATCTGTAGATGATCAGCGATGCTACAACGTGCTTAAAGATTTTAATGAAAATGTAAAATTGTTGGACGAGGACTGAAATGATATTATTTACCTTATCACCGATATTGATGATGCTCCAGATGTGGATGATTTTGATGGATGTATTAATAATCTTGTAGTATACGATGATGTGATGCTAGACAAACAATCAAATCCAGCTCAGATATTTTCATGAGGCAGACACAAAAACACCGATGTTATATATGTTATGTTACTCGGCGATATACGCAGATACCTAAAGTGATCAGAGATAACTGCAATCTTCTGATTATCTTTAATGGTGTTGATACCCACACACTAAGAAACATCCATCAGGAGACATGGATATGATTAAGTTTAAAAACTTCTTCTCAAAAGCACAGTCGATTCCTGATGTATTTATCACGATAAATTTACATGATCCTTGGTCGCGATATCGCATTGGTCTCGATAAAATGTTTGGTTTAGAGACCCGTTACATTTTTTTTCCACACACAGCAGCAGGGAGGGGACGACCAACAGTGAATGTTCCGGGTCGGTAAATAACACTGTAGAAGCCTAGGTTTAGTGTTATTGATGCTTGTATTTTCATTTTCGTAGGAAGCTTTATTTTTGCGAAACAACGCTCCTAAAAATTTGTCTGTTCACCCTCCACCTGGTCTAAGTTGATTATATATTGCTGGAAAATATTTGTCGGAATCACCCCCACCCCCTTTTTTTGTAGGAAGCTTTATTTTCGCGAAATAAACCTCCTAAAAATTGTTCTGTTAACCCTCCCTGCTGCTTCACTCAATAGGATAGTGACAGAGTGAAGGACAAGCACGCTTGGTCTACCAAAGACTCTTGGTGTACCAAAGAAGCCTGGTCTACCAAAGACTCTTGGTCTACCAAGGACTCTTGATCTATCAAAGACGCCTGGTCTACCAAAGACTCTTGGTCTACCAAAGACTCTTGATCTACCAAAGACGCCTGGTCTACCAAAGACTCTTGGTCTACCAAAGACGCTTGGTGTACCAAAGACTCTTGGTGTACCAAAGACGCCTGGTCTACCAAAGACTCTTGGTCTACCAAAGGCGCTTGGTGTACCAAAGACTCTTGGTGTACCAAAGACCCCTGGTCTACCAAAGACTCTTGGTGTACCAAAGGCGCTTGGTGTACCAAAGACTCTTGGTGTACCAAAGACGCCTGGTCTACCAAAGACTCTTGGTCTACCAAAGACGCCTGGTCTACCAAAGACTCTTGGTCTACCAAGGACTCTTGATCTATCAAAGACGCCTGGTCTACCAAAGACTCTTGGTCTACCAAAGACTCTTGATCTACCAAAGACTCCTGGTCTACCAAAGACGCCTGGTCTACCAAGGACTCTTGATCTATCAAAGACGCCTGGTCTACCAAAGACTCTTGAACTACCAAAGACGCCTGGACTACCAAAGACTCTTGGTCTACCAAAGACGCTTGGTGTACCAAAGACGCCTGGTGTATCAAAGACGCTTGGTGTAACAAAGACACCTGGTCTACCATTGATGCTTGGTCTACCAAATTTATCCTTTGTCAATCAATGCTCTTAAACTTGATTGGGACTTCATTCCTGCGTACTGACCTGGAAGCAGGCCCCTTTAGAGGTTGAGAGAGGTCTGTGCCACTTAGAGAGTTTGAGGCCCTTGGGCCTCTTTATATTGAAATTTAGAATGTCAAATTAAGTTCATATAATTTACTGTTTAAAGATTTAAAAGACAATTAATTACACAACAAAGAATATTTATTATTTTCTGACTTGTTTAGTTCAAAAACGCTGTTCGATGCCCCTTAGAAGTTGAGGTCTGGACCAAATCGACCCCTTTCCTGGGCCTGCCTCGAAGGGATAATTTTGACCCGAGACCAGAGGGGTTTTTGTTGTTGTTGTTGTTGTTGTTGTTGTTGTATGGTTTAACGCCATTTTTCAGCACAAGATAGGCTATACATGGCGGCCAGTATAATTGGTGGAAGAAGAACCCTGGAAAACCCCGGGAAGAACCACCGACCCACGAGAAGCTACTGGCAGGCTTTCTCACGTACCCACGTTAGCCGAGCCTGAGACTCGAACTCACGCAGACAGAGGTGAGATGGCAGTGATCCGTAACGGTAAGCGCTTTAGACCACTCGGCCGCTCGCCCCCTTTTTGTATTTGAAATGCTAAACCATCCGGCGCTTACTTAGTGCACCACGGTGAAAACCACGGATCCCCATCCAGTTTACTTCTATCTCTTCAAAGCTCTGGTCATTCAAGAAGACCCCCAAAAAGATTATCCCCTCGGTGTTTTCTTGGGTTTGGGAATAACTTACGTGACAATTAAACCCGTAGCCGTAAACGTAATTTCTCAAAATGCCACTGAATAAACATTTCCTTGCTCTAATATTTCAAACTTGCAAATGTCTTTTTCCTTTTGTTAAACGTGTGTGGACAATGAGGTTAAATCAAGCCGTGGTCTTAATGCAGCAGTACAGAGCTATAGGGTGCTCAGAACAAGCTGAGTTACTTTGTATATTGTATCTAGTTTATCAAGGCAATTGTGTCTTGGCGACAAAATCTTATCTTATTCAAAAATCTGATTTTTCTGACCGTAAATTAAGGTATGCGACAATGTTTCACAGAAGGTAAGTAGAGTCCAATCAGCTGGAAGAAGAGGTAGAAATAATTGTCACCTGATGTCCGCTTCTTTGTCTATGCTTTTTCATGGTGATAATCCAAAATACTTCCACGAGTCGTTTCTTTGATGTGGCTACATTATCCAGTTTGAAAAAGTTTTAATAAGTCAGCGACATCAGCAGCAATTTGTTTGCCATGGTTTAACTTGTCAACAGCAATTTTTCACCAGGTCAGACCTAGCGGTGGGAAAGA
The DNA here is from genome assembly GCA_016617855.1 of Megalonaias nervosa. Lineage (NCBI taxonomy): Eukaryota > Metazoa > Mollusca > Bivalvia > Unionida > Unionidae > Megalonaias > Megalonaias nervosa. The sequence continues at coordinate 14,839 of JAECUM010020639.1, read as the reverse complement.
TATCACACAAATTAGTAAGCACGAGGGAGGATGGGGCAAAGAACGGCATGAATAGCAAAGCTCAGTACTGAAAATGATGTTTGAAACCGATTAACACGAAATTCATTGAGGACAATGATAACGATTGTCCATATAAATACGTAACAAGCCCTTCTGATTTAATCAGGGTCTATCACTCGAGTGAAATGTACGGTACACGCTCTGACAGTGACAAACGGTAACTACCATTTTTGTTTACCAGACACATTCTCTCTGACAGTTAACTGACAGACGAAAAAAGACTTAATGTTCTTTACCTTTGCGGTTACAAATAATGCGTATCAGTTACATAGACTGTTATATCGCATTCATTCATAACCTGCTTTTCAGTAATTATAGACACAAATGCAATTTCTTTACAGTACATTGGCCATAACATATTTGATTTATTAAGGTACACACCCACGAATGGAACTCAATTTCATTTCTAGGGAGGTCTGTATCCCTGTGAAAGTGTTACCAGACTAGTGTTATTAATATGTACAGTTCGTGTTCGATTTAGAATTGACAGGAGTGTTAGCTAAGTATACAAATTTTTGATTTAGAATTGACTGGAGTGTTAGCTAAGTATACATATTTTTGATTTAGAATTGACTGGAGTGTTAGATAAGTATATATATTTTTGATTTAAAATTGACTGGAGTATTAGCTAAGTATACATAGGTTTGATTTAAAATTGACTGGAGTGTTAGCTTAGTATAAATATTTTTGATTTAGAATGGACAGAAGTGTTAGATAAGTATACATATTTTTTATTTATAATTGACAGGATTTGTATAACAGCTTGTGGTAACATTACGCTGATTAATTTAGACGATCTTTCCTATTGTTAGTTTAGTATTATTAGAACAAGTATTAGTATAACTGCATAATTTTATCGTTGACTGAGGACCCCCCCCCCCCCGTAATCTTACAGTTAAACGTGTCCTCTTAAAAGTTTGTCATGTGACTGAAAATCATTGTAGTAAATGGCTATTGCTGTCCATTTACTATGACCTGGAAATGTTATAGTGCATGGATATAACTGTCCATTTCTGATTTAAAAATCGTTATAGTGCATGGCTATTGCTGTCCATTTCCTATGACTTGGAAATCGTTATAGTGCATGGCTATAGCTGTCCATTTACTATGACCTGAAAATCGTTTTAATACATCCATTTCTGATGACTTGAAAATTGTTATAGTGCACGGATATTACTGTCCATTTACTATGACTTGAAACTCGTTATAGAACATGGCTATTACTGTCCATTTCTGATGACTTGAAAATCGTTATAATGCATGGCTATTGCTGTCCATTTACTATGACCTGAAAATCGTTATAGCACATGGCGATTACTGTCCATTTCTGATGACTTGAAAATCGTTATAGTGCATGGTTATTGCTGTTCATTCCTGATGACTTGAAAATCGTTAAAGTGCGTGGCAATTGCTGTTCATTTCTGATGACATGAAAATCGTTATTGTACATGGCTATTGCTGTCAGTTTCCAATGACTTGAAAATCATTATAATACATGGCTATTTCTGTCCATTTCTGATGACTTGAAAATCGTTATATTCCGGGTTTGTTTTCTTTTTTCTCAACAATTTTAACCAAAATTAATGTTCCAGCCAAACCAGATTCCACATTTAAAAGAAGTCTTGAAACATTTCTTCTCACACATAAAATAGCCCCCCGTCATGTACTGGCCTCACTTTAAAAATGTTTGGGACCCTTTTTAAAACTTCATACTAATATTTGTATCAATAAATCATTGTCAAGCAAACTGTACTCTGTTATTGTTTTCATGTTAGTGCTACATAAGAAAGAATACAAAGAAACAAATTCAATATTTTGAAGTATTTTCGCAGTATAATCTTTAGACCAAGTCAGTATAAACAGACTGTTGTAAAAGTACCATGTGTGGACATGGTGACATGACGTGCATCATCAAATTTGGCGTAAATCTCTTGAGTCAAAGGTTATGTGTGAGATCTAAAAATGTCTGAAAACTCGGACGACGACATGGGTAGCTGTCTTGCAAAGTAGATTTTGGTCACGACATTAAGGCTGGTTTATACCGATAGCTGTCTAGAAAAGACGATGGATGATCCAGCTACCTACGTATTTTGGTTACTACATGAAGGTAATTCTCCGAAGAAAAAGAAAAACCTGCCGGCAAAAAATTATTTTTCTCCGCACATATTTATATGCGTCACGCTCTGTCTTGGAAGCGGATAGTAAAAGTCAAATAATAAAACAATTTTCAGGCCAGAGGTTACTCGGACTAAATTTACAATCCCATACCCCAGCATCCAACTCTGCTTTCACTGGTCTCTGAGATAATATAAATAAAAACTGATAAATCAGCAGTCAAATAGACTAAGATCCAAGAGGAAAGATTCTACCCCATTATGCATGTCCGAGTGATCAGAATGGGTTATTTCAATATCCTAAACGGTCGAAATTTAGCCGGAAAAATATGCCGTCTGATTCCTGCAATGTTTTATGCCCTTAGGTAAACCAGCTTTATAAATATTTTTGTTTATGTATGTATGTATGTATGTATGTATGTATGTATGTATGTATGTATGTATTATTTAGAGAGAAAATGTATAAGTAGTATTGTGTTTCATCCTAGGAACAAAAGCAGCACTTAGGGAATAATGGTAATTTAGCGCTAGTCTATACATTTAACATTAAAATGTTACTATGGTGACAGCAGTTCCTACTGAACCCAGAAATTGTTTTGTTACCGAGTACAACTGTGTCACACCGGGTACAAGAGAAAATGTAATGCTAAAAATATTCATAGGTTGACACACCATTGGACCCACCATTTGGTTTTCAGTACAAAGATGTCTTGCCGAGGAAAAGGGAAATCGTAGTGCAAAAAATATCCACAGATTAACTCAGCCTTTTACCAGCACCTGCATCTGCTGATCAGCATCCACATCTACTGAACAGTACACACGCTTACTAAACAATTGAGTGTTACTGACCAACACCCACATCTATTGACCAGCACGTATGCCAAATGACCATCACACCTACCCACTGACCGGTACACACGCTTACTAACCTATATACCTAAGGACCATCACCCATACGTACTGACCAACAGTTGTACTGGCACATCTAGTAACCTACAATCACACATACTAACCAATACACGGTCGTACTGACCAACATCCACAGCTACTGAGCAGCAACCACGCTTATTGACTACTGCACTGTTACTGACCATCACCAATATCTGACCAGCACATGCACCAACTGATCATCGTACACACGTATTTACTAGCACCCATGCTTGCTAACCAATACGTCGGTATAATAACCAACACCTACAGCTTTTTGATGACCTATCAGTAGAACAAACATTTAACGTTTAAAGAGAATGTGGGTTATATCAAATATTTAACCGCATGGATTTGAACTTTACATTAATGTACCTTTTAAATCCATTTAACAATTGTGTCTTTTATTTTTAATCTTGCAGGAGTATATGTTTTTATTTTGAAGTTTTATTTTCCGAAGTATTTGTGTCGCAAGTTTTAACTTTACATTTTTGAACATAATTGTTAATGGGCACAATATAACCAGGCTAATGCTGACGTGTTGCTAAACCACATACATACATACATACATACATACATACATACATACATACATACATACATACATACATACATACATGTATTCATCTCTGTATCGTTTGTTTGTCCAAGTCTTGCTGACAGAATTCATATTGCTGCATCTTTTATATGTTCATTTATGTATTTATATTTATTTCTCACATCTAGCAAACTTTTCAGCAGATGCTCAGTAGTGTTTTTGAAGTATACATGTACATTTTACAATAAAACCTTTGACGTTAAAGGATCTGTTATGCTAATGAGCTGATGGAGCATAATCGATTGTTTGAAGAATATAGAGAAAATTAGTTTTTCTACCAACACATGAATGCATGGCCAGTATCACAATATGACTTAATCAGTATGTTACAAATATATTTAGCGAAGCGAAATCGACCCGCCCCCCCCCCCCCGTCCCCGCCCATTCCCTACACACATACACGTACACACACACCCACACACCGGGGCCCCGAGTGGCCGAGTGGTCTAAAGCGCTCTTCGTTACGGATCACTGCCATCTCACCTCGGTCTGCATGGGTTCGAGTCTCGGATTCGGCCAATGTGGGTATGTGAGAAAGCTTACCAGTAGCTTCTCGTGGGTCGGTGGTTCTTTCTGGGGTTTTCCCGGGTTCTTCCTCCACCATTAATACTGGCCGCTGAAAAATGGCGTTAAACCCTACAACAACACCCACACACCCACCCACACACATTAAATGCGTATACTTATGTCGGCATAACCTATATTTCGAAATGTTTCTTTCTTATAGCAGTTAAATATTTTCTCATTATTAGCATATTGAACAAACAAAAATATAAATGACCTCTGAATATATAGCAGAGTGTGCCGTCTGCTAATCACCATAGCTATTTATTTGAATTTCGCGTTTTTATTCCTGAGAAAATTCTCAGTGATCGACAGAATACAGTTTGGCAAATTGCGAAACTTTGGTAACCATGTTTTGAAATAATTTGGAGTTATGAGGGTTGAAATTATGTATGTAATATAACAAAAAAGATGCATAGGTAACCAGACTGGTTAGATACACCAACTCTTGTCCAACCACAAAATTATACACGTGAACGTGTAAAATGGTAAGCATTCAAACCTAGCTGGGTAATTCGATTCATTCACACCTGCTGAGTTATCAGATTCATTCACACCTAGTTGTGTAATCAGATTCATTCACACCTAGCTGGGCATTCAGATCCACTCACACCTAGCAGGGTAAGCAGGTAATCAGATTCACTCACACCTAGCTAGGTAATCAGATTCGTTCACACATAGCTGGATAATCAGATTCATTCATATCTAGCTGGGTAATCAGATTCATTCACACCTATCTGGGTAATCAGATTTATTCACACCTAGCTGTGTAATCATATTCATTCACACCTAACTGGGTATTCCGATTCACTCACACCTAGCTGTATAATCAGATTCATTCACACCTAGCTAGGTAATCAGATTCATTCACACCTAGCTGTGTAATCAGATTCATTCACACCTAACTGGGTATTCCGATTCACTCACACATAGCTGGATAATCAGATTCATTCATATCTAGCTGGGTAATCAGATTCATTCACACCTATCTGGGTAATCAGATTCATTCACACCTAACTGTGTAATCAGATTCATTCACACCTAGCTGTGTAATCAGATTCATTCACACCTAGCTGTGTAATCAGATTCATTCATACATAGCTAGGTAATCAGATTCATTCACACCTAGCTGGGCAACGCCTAGCTGGGTAATCAGATTGATTCACACCTAGCTGGGTAATCAGATTCGTTCACACATAGCTAGGTAATCAGATTCATTCACACCTAGCTGGGCAACACCTAACTGGGTAATCAGATTCATTCACACCTAGCTGGATAATCCGAGTCATTCAAACCTACTACCTCAGGCCATATAAACTTCGTACAATGTATTAGGCCGATAGGTCAGATGCTTGCTTTCTTAGGGCCACATAACACCGATAGGTCAGATGCTTGCTTTCTTAGGGCCACATAACACCGATAGGTCAGATGCTTGCTTTCTTAGGGCCACATAACACCGATAGGTCAGCCGTTTATGGGGTACTTGTTTACCTCAGGTCACATAACCATCGTACACTGTGCCCAGAAGACAGGTCAGCTGATTAAAGGGTCTTTTCTTACTTCGGACACACAACCGTCGTACACTTTGATTCTTAAAATATTTTCATTTAAACACTAGCCTATAGAATGGGCCTAATCAAGGACCATATTCAATGACATGCGGGGTGCAAGATGTGCGCAGCTCTGCGTACAAAAATTTAATTTAAATATTAATCTTTTCTTCCTAGGATGAAAAACAACGAAACACTTAGCACAGATATTCAGCTGGCGTCATCTTAGATTAATTATGAAAACGTGCAGTGTCGTACAATATTCATAGGCGTAAACGTTTTGAACATGTGAAGTATGCAGGTACGCAAATGACGCTGAATTATAAATATCTGACATTTTGGAGGACAGCTCGTACGCAGTGTACATTGAACTGTAAAAATTGGACGTTGTGTGTCGACGTACGACGTATGCATGTACGCAGACTACATGGAACTGTAAAATATTTTACCATAATATCATGCAGTGATATTCATCTGAACTGAGTTTCAATTTTGCTAAACATGAATTCTTGCATAAAATTAGGAAACGAAATACATTTATTTGCACTTTTAATGGGAACTATTAGTATACCCATACAAATTACTGTACTTCTCTCTCTCTCTCTCTCTCTCTCTCTCTCTCTCTCTCTCTCTCTCTCTCTCTCTCTCTCTCTCTCTCATCCTAATTACGGCATTTATACTGTAGTATCTTGATATGACGCATATCCAACTGCAATCAGCATAGACCCAGATCTTCTGGAGTATAAAGCATCGGCATAACTGCTCAGCATAGACCATTGTCTGCTGGAGTATAGTGCTTCGGCAGATCTGCGCATCTTAGATACGGATCTGCCTATGATGTGTCGGCAGATTTGAGTCAGTGCTGTTTGGTTATACTTATTGTTTATTTAAGGTAAACATCGTGGACCCGGATGTGCTGACAAATTAAGAGGCGACTGATCTGGTTCTGTTTTATGCGCAGTATGGTGCGCGTTGTATAAAGACACTGGTAATAACGGTGCAGCTATTGGTTTCCTAGACGTAATTAATGTCACTTGTCGTACAAAAAAGCATTTGGCTGACAAAAAGTGTGAAAATTTTTGTTTTAAAAATCTAATTAGCTCGGCATAAATATGTACATCGTACAAATTTATTCATAATTGTTTTGTAATAGATGTGCACAGGAACGAACTGTAATATTTACACATTTGTCCATTTAATAGTATGAATATTAATTAGTCACTGCAGCCCTATGAAATACATCATTTCCATTGTAAAAAGAATTTGTTATATATAACTAATGAACGCGGCATTCAATTTATTGCTTGCAACGAGTCTTTTTTGTTTTTTAATTTACCGATTGACACAAGCAACACCCAGCCGATATGTCATTTGCTTACCTCTATCATGCATACCTCGGGCCACATAGCCATCCTACACTGTGCCCAGACCACAGGTCAACTGATTAAGGGATCTTTTACTTCGGACACACAGTCGTCGTACACTGTGATTATTCTTAAGATATTTTGATATCAACACCAGCCTGTAGAGTGGGCCTAATGAAGGACCATATTCAGTGATATGCGGTGTGCAATATGCGCGCAGCTCTGTGTACAAAAGTTTCATCTAAACATTAATCTCCTCTTCCTAGCATGAAAAATGACGAAACACTTAGCACAGATATTCAACTGGCGTCATCTTAGATTAATTATGAAAATATGCAGTGTCGTCCAATATTCATAAGCGTAAATGTTTTGAGCATGTAAAGTATGAATGTACGCAAATTATACTGAACTATAAATATTTTATCTTGTAGGGTATACAGCTCGTACGCAGACTACGTTGAACTGTAACATAGTTTACCATAATATTATGCAGTGATATGCATCTGAAATGAGTTTCAGTTTTGTTAAACCTGAATTCTTGCATAAAATTAGAAAACGAAATACATTTATTTGCACTTTTAATAGGAACTGTTAGTATACCCAGACAAATTACTGCACATCTCTCTCTCTCTCTCTCTCTCTCTCTCTCACACACACACACACACACACACACACACACACACACACACACACACATCCTAATTACGGTATTTATACTGTAGTATCTTGGTATGCGATCAGCATAGACCCAGATCTGCTTGAGTATAAAACATCGGCATAACTGCTCAGCATAGACCATTATTTACCGGAGTATAATGCTTCAGCAGATCTGTACATCACTGACCCGGATCTGTCAGAGTATAATGCATCGGGCAGATCTGAGTCGATTCTGTTTGATTATACTTATTGTTTATTTAAAGTAAACATCGTGGATCCGGGTCTGCTGAAAAATTAAGAGGCGACTGATCTGGTTCTGTTTTATGCGCAGTATGGTGCGACTTATATAAAGACATTGATAAAAACGGTGCAGCTTTTCGTTTCCCCACAAGTAATGTCACTTGTGATACAAAAATGCATTTGGCTAACAAAAAGTGTGAAACTTTTTGTTGCAAAAATCTAATTAGCTCGGCATAAATACGTACATCCTTCAAATTTATTCATAATTGCCATATTATTAAACAAATTCAGTCATTTTCATCAAGTGGTAAATATTATCATGCATTTATAATCATTTCAAATGAATTAAAAGAAACAAGGAAAGGCGCATCTGGTATGCCGTTATATGAGGCGCCGTAGCGGACAAAAGCTGGTCCAATGAGAAAGTTGCAGTTGAAATTTCGATGTCGTATGTCGAGAAATCCAATATCACGTGTTGGATCAAATTGCATGTCCTTAAAGTTCCATTTTCAAGATGACGATTTTAGATTTTATATTTTGAATTACACAGCGGTGGTTGAAATTTCAATATCATATATCGAGAATTCCTAATTCACACGTTGAATGTAACTGTTTGTGATGAAAGTTCCATTTCATATGGCGAGTATTTAGATTTCATCTGTTGAATTTCACAACAACGAGAAGCAGCCTCCTTGTTTAAAAATAAAGCGGTCCGTTCAAGAGAGCGACCTCTAGCGAAGAAATTCATATTAATTCTCGACCTGTGAATGGTAGCTTTCAAACTGTAAATGCATGAAATATAATGACGCCTTGTAATTGAATACACGAATGATGTATCTTCATACTCGATATTATTTTGAATTGTTAAAGTGGACATTGTGTAATGTTACTTTTAACACCAACACATCATTTCAACAGATTAAAATAACAATTCTGACAAGCACAATAAAATGTCCAATCACCGCTGTGTAATTCAGAAGATACAATCTAAAAGCTCAACATACGAAATGGAACTTTCAGCACAATCAATGTGATTCAACATGTTAAATTGAAACTCTCGACATATGACATTAAAATTTCAACAACCGCCGTGTAATTCAGAAGATACAATCTAAAAACTCGACATTGGACAACGAATTTTCAACCAGCACTGTGTAATTCAACAGATGAACTCTAAATACTCAACACATTAAATGGAACTTTCAACATAAACTCTTTGAACCAATACGTAAATTAGGAATTCTCGACGTATGACATTGAAATTTCAACCACAGCCGTGTAATTCAAACGACACAATCTAAAACCTCGACATACAAAATATAACTTTCAACCACTACTGTTTAGTTTAACATAAACAATCTAAAATCTCGACCTAAAAAATGGATCTTTAAGGACAAACAGTTTTGATACAACAAGTGCAGTTGGAATTCTGGACATACGGCATTAAAATTTCAACGGCAACGTTCTGATTGGACCAGCTTTTGTCCGCTACGGCGCCTCATACCTTTAGGCAACATACATACATACATACATACATTGTCGTCTTGCTCATTTCAGCTGGTGACAGCGGAGGTCAAGGGTGTTGGTTGTGCTCTTATGAAGTGCCCTGATCTGAATATGACCAATTATAATATACACAATGCGCAGCTTTTTATTTGCTTCTACACACCAAGGTAAGCGTCCACAGGAACATGTACTAAAATATGTTTGTTTATTATTTGCTTCTACACACCAAGGTAAGCGTCCACAGGAATATGTACTAAAATATGTTTGCATTGCGGGATTAAAACAATTTATGTTCTCTTCGAGTTTACTTACAGTTTTCTAAGTGGTGTGAAAATTTGTCTTAAAAATAACCGATAATCTTTTCAAATGTTCATAATACAATAATTATGTCCTTATTAGTAGTCTTTGCTAAATATACACTGGCAATTTCATCAATGAGGACATATCCATATTAAAATAATGAAATATCTCAATAGAATGAATACAATTTTAGGTGTTTAATATCACAAAGGGTGGGCCTCAAAAGGATAATATATATAAACATTCTGTTTCGTTACTAGTCCTTTTATACTAAAAAGTTCAATCAGTACAATTTATTCACCGTAACAAATTTATAATCGTGGAAGTAGTGGAAGGCATGGCACGCCAAATCGTTCAAAGTGGATGAGCTGGAAAGATCGCATGGTAAGTTGCAGAAGGCGAGCTGGATAATTTGTAGGGTGAGCTAAGAGATCGTAGGGTGACCTGGAAAGATCGCAGGGTGAGCCGGAGAGGAACCGGAGAGGACGAGCAGTAGAGGTTAAGCAGGAATGCATTTATATGAAATAATAAAGTCTCTGAATTTTCAGCGAAGACAATTTTCTGATATTTTTGAAGACCATAGTTTACAATTTCCTGATAGAATTTCCCCTATACAACTAATTATCGATTAATCTTGTTCGTCTTAGCTTTGGCGTGCCATAGGAAGGACTTGTTTTCTGTCTGCTTTATGTGAAGCAGTTGACTATAAAGACTGACTGAAATCTTCGTCCTCTCCCCTCCTTGCGACCGCTCCGGTGGTCTAGTGGTTAGAGCGTCCGCCTCGGATGCGGGAGGTAGTGGGTTCAAACCCCGGCCGAGTCATACCAAAGACTTTACAAAATGGTACTAACAGCTGCCTCGCTTGGCGCTCAGAATTAGGAGGTTAGTGTTAGGACTGGTCGGCCTGGTGTCAGGATAATGTGACTGGGTGGGACATCATGCCACATGTCTGCGGCATGATGCCCCAGTGCTAGACATCACTATAAACTGTCACACTGCAGACATCGTAGCGATATGACTGAAAAATTGTTAAAGCTTCGTTAAAAATCTAAATCACACACACACACACACACACACACACACACACACACACACACCTCCTTGCTCCTTCTGTCATCACAATGCATTTTGCGTGCTTTAAACGGCACTTTAAACACATTGCTTATATTACGCCGAGGAACTGGGAGCTGCTTGCCTTTCCCAAAGGCATACCGATACAACCAATCAGGACTGGCCTCGACGGATATCGAATCCGTGACCCATGGATTAGGCGCCCGACTCCCTATTAAGTGAGCTGACGTGGCTCCCTCGTCTTGATGCTGTTGTATTTTATAAAATACTTAAATAAGTTAATGTCCCGCAATGTATTAAAGTGTAGAGTATATATATATATATATATATATATATATATATATATATATATATATATATATATATATATATATATCTTTACAGGGTAAACTTACTAGGACAGGCTCCTTATGCTGAGGGCATGCCTTGCTCGGCTTGCCGAACGGGAACGAAATGCATCAATAAACTATGCGCAGGTACGTTGCTATACAGACAAACAATATATATGAACACTTTTGAGCGTCAGCCATTTGGGAAATGCTGAATAAGTCTAGGTGGAGGGTATTCGTTCGTGCCGACTATGCGTTCACTGCAGGACACGAGATGGCTTCAGCATTATAATATTACGTCTGCTTGATGACATTTTACACGAGTTTCTTGCATTTATGGGTTTAACAACCGGATACTAACTTGCTTGTATACCTAGTCAGTATGACGTGAAATTGAATTTTTTATAGTATTAAAATTTGACTGTAAAGCATCCAAACGATCTTGATTAAGGACATTACTACTACTTATGATTTTTAACTGTCTTTTATGTTCTCATTTATATTCACCTTTTTCAGTGTATGTACATGTAATCAATAATCGACAACATTGATAAAAATATTTCTTGTAGCAATTATGACGGTTTATTCAGTTTTAATCGCATTAATATAAATCAAGAAACAAACAATCCAGATTCCGTTCTAGGCAGGAGTATTTTAATTTTAATAAGATTGTGCGTTTGTTAGATATGCAACAGGATGTGATAAATGTTCATCGGAACACTGAATGGCTTGATAACAACGTGTGTAATAACGACGAATAAAGCCTTCCTTTTAATGAACAAATATCGGGTATTAAATGCCCAAAGCCTAAGTCCCGCTTGCAGTTTATATATATATATATATATATATATATATATATATATATATATATATATATATATATATATATATATATATATATATATATTAGCGTAAACATTGTGTATTGGCTTCCTTTTCTCATATTTTAATAGTTTTTATTTTCTGGTTTTGTAAAAAAAAATTTCAGAGAGTAAGGATAAAAATGAATCCATGCATATGTCGCTTGAAGCACCCCAAATTCGTATCAATGTTGACAGTGACCGAAGACTTGAAACAAAAGGGCAGCAAATAAATTTCACTTTACCAGACGGCGGAGTTAAAGAAACTGATAGGTATAGACAAGATGCCGTTCCATACTATGCAAACGTCGTTATACCGTTCCCGGGTCCAGAAGAACGCAGGGATGTACGTTTGTTGGCGCGGATGGAGCGAAGAAATGACAGACAGCATTCTCAGCAACCCCATAATTCCCACCGCCATAAGAAAACCAGCGAAAAACAAACACTGTCTGAACTCGCGAATAATAGCTCGGTTCACAAGGCAGACTCTCCCATTAGAAGTAAGTGAAAATATTATGCATAACATTTCATTCCGTTTGGTGTTTCTAAACTCTAATTTCCTGTGATGCTTGTTGTACTACGGTTTAAGTTTAATGTTTTTTACTCCCAGATTAATGTTAATGATCGGGTGGGTTTTTTTTAAAATGACTTCCATCCATTTTTGTTTCCAGTGATAATTTTAATCTAATGAATTAAATTTCATTTCATAAGACTATACCGCGTTTACGAAGCAATGAGGGAAGATTTATCGAAAATCTGTTTGAACAAGATCTTAAAATGAATATAATAGTGGCGTTTATCCGATTATTTTGGTTGGGAAAGGTTAATGTCGAATTAACGAGACTTTACTATATGTTAGCGCACCGAGTATTGATAAAAGGATTGCCACTAACGCCATTAAAATGTTTTGATGTGAAATGTTTCAATATTAAACTTGTGTTTGTGTTAAAAATAATTTTTTAAATAAAATTGGGTAATGTACAGGGAAGAGACAGACAGACGAGTATGTAAGGAGACGGAATGAATATTACCGGCAGGAGGAACGCCGACGCCAGCAAACGCTCCAGGCTCTACGTAATCGTGAAGGCGAGTACAGAAACCATAGTTCAGATGCTTATTACCTTTGCTGTTATTTATTTTGGTAGTATTCATTACATCTAATCTTCTAGTATAGCTTGATGCACAATAGAAAATAATGTATTGTCATATGCAATTTGACTGACTTACTTGCTATTTCGCTTTACAACTTGCTTTTAGACTTTGTTTTATTTCCTTCTACAGCTTTTGTGTACCACCACCTGCAGACACAATTAGCTAATTACTGAGAATTTATAAAGACATTCTTCGTTAGAACTTATTATATTACCTGTGATGGATACATGTACTGGAAGGACTTACAAGAACCATATTCAGAAATTCAGAACTCCCGGGCAAATGGATCGTAACCTTAAATGTAACTAGAAAGACTTCGGCGTTCTCACACCATTGGTCCGCTAATTCTCTAATGTGCCCAACAGGGTTGTATCTGTCACAGAATTCTGCGGCGGAGACTCTGATTAAACTTAATACATCCAAGGCAAAAATCTGACGAGTTCTGAATGGTAATGTAAGTTCCAAACCTGTATTCCAGTACGCATCTCAAAATGACTATATCTAGACATAATATTGAAAGACAAAACAGGATTTTTACACAACGGACCCATATTCTCGAAACTTTCTGAGCAAGAAATTCAAGATTCACAGTCAGTGCTTGTGAATTTTGACAAAATGTACATTTAATTATATTAGACTTCGAATCACGGTTCTTTCAGGATCTTCCTAACGTTGACTCTTCTACTGCCATACAAAACTTCAGTGAAGTACTTATAGTTTTTCTAACTGCCAAGTCTGATTTGTGGGTTTAGAACTTGAATTTCTTGCTCAGAAGATTGCTAGAATACAAGACCCAAAATATATTTATAAATGACGTCAAAACTGAAAATAGTCTTCTCTGTCAAAGTCTCCTTCTAAAGCCAATTGTGTCATCAATAGCTTCAAAAATGTAATTGTTATATATTACTACATTATAAAGATAATACAAAAAGAAATCAAGTGTAATATCTTATTTGGAGTTTTTGAAATAAGCCTAAGTCAAAAGGTTTCTAGAATACGAGATCCATTTTTTTAATAAATTGCATGAAAACAGAAAATATTCCTCTCTCTATCAAAGCATTCTACTAAATGGCCAAAGTTATGTCCCCAACAGCTCCATATATTAAATATTATATATTTCTACATTATAAAGAAACACAAATATATTTATAGAAATTCAGAGAAATGGTTAGGCAAAGTTTGCATAATACCATATATTTGTGTTGCATACACAGAAAATATTTTCAAAATATTTTCACAAAAAAACTCTCCATAGAACATATCAAAACACCTTGTATTGATTCTGGAGTTTTTATATACCTTCCTGGATTGCAACTGAGGATGCACTGGTCAATGAACAAGAAAGAAATAAATTGGCCTATATAATCAACTAACGCCTGAAAATCAATTTAAACAAGAACATAACAAATAATGTTTTACAATCCCTGCAGGCGGTAAATTGACCAAGGACTTGTACAATAAGATACTAATAATCTAATTGATTTCCTTATAGCCATGTAATTTATTTAATGTTTTGAGTTGTAGCTGAACAGTTATGAACAAGTGCA